>OY723393.1:30726693-30946693 GCA_963210295.1 Ophion ellenae | reverse complement strand
TTCGCTTCCATCCTGCCAATCTTCTTCGGAAAACGGTCCCGCAAAAAATAAATCATATCGTATAAAAGAGACATTTAATTATGTTAGATATTATATTAGACATTTAATTATATTAGAAAGATTTAGACATTTTAGACATTTTTTTATATTATATTAAATATTTAATTATATTATATTAGACATTTAATTATATTAGATAGATCGCAACAGATGCCATACTCTTTAAGGCCAGAGCCTGAATTGGCAGGTCCGAAGAAACGTTTTTTTTTTAATTGCTTACATTGATAGATAAACTATCCAAGAATATTTTTTCAATGTTCCAGAGGCCAATTTTAAATATTTTTGAAAATACAAGGCCAAAACCAGAGAAGCGATTGATGTTTGATATTGATATTTCCTCCCATTGAAAACTTTGAAGCGCGTTTTCTCCAGTTTTCATTTTCACGATTGTTCCAAATTGGCGGGCGCGATAGCGAAAAAACTAATCCACCTATTGAATCAAACCAAAGTTTATTTTCTTCAGTATGAAAATCTCGTCTAAGTGAATTCAAAAAGTCGTTGAAAAAGTATTTAAAAATAATTTTTCCAGCACGTGGAAGTGTTTTTTTTAACACATTTTTTTTCAAACCCGAGGAAAATTATGATTCTTTGAGCTTTTTCTTAATTCACCCAGAAGAAAAATATATGACGACTGAAATTTTTATTTGTTTTCTTGTTTCAGTCAAGAATTACAAGCTGCGTCTTTCCCGCCGATTGGGGACTGCAGTGGCAAAGACGCACATGGAATAGGCTGATAAATCTGCAGGCATTTATTGTTTCATTTCGAACTTTTTTTTATACACCCAAAGATACCTCAATGTGTACTGAACGTACTTATTTTTTTCCCTTCTAAAAAAATTCCCGAAAAACGCTTTTCTGCGCTTTATAATTCAGGCCCCCGCCTCAAAGTAAAAAAAACCATTGAAAATAAGCTCAACCAAACGAGTAAATTGTTGACCTCCATCCTGCCAAGCTTGTTGGAAAAACGACCCCGCCCCCCCCCCCCCCCCAAATTCGTATAGTCGAGACATTTAATTATACGTCTGATAACGATAGAATCGTCCGATAAGCGTCTTTTAGAGAGTATCGATGTTTTTACGAACACGTGTTCCTCCGTCCACGGCCGTTTCACGATCGTTTAATTGCAGCTTATTGAAGCAGCGCGACGTCAAACACGTGGCGGCGCGTGTCGATTTCTTACCTGCTCTCGAGTCACTCGTGCGTCATCGACACGAAAACTCGATCTTGTCGAGCCGAGGGACCTATTGTTCGTTGCTCGTACGTAGGGACCCACCCGCACACAACACACACACACGTGTGTCTGTCAACACACAGGCAGAAAGGCGTAACCCGTGCGATTCGGGGTTCAAATCGTCGTCGCTTACGTCACTCCGTTTCAACATCGTCGTATCATCGGCAAAACTGTTACGCAGATCGACAAAAGATTCTATCTTGGTTTGACATCTTGACGGGGCAAAAAGAGAAAAAAACGTATACGTGTGTAGGCTGGGGGGGGGGGCGTATGGATGAGCAGGCGCGTGTGCGGAAAGGAAGAAGTGTTATTTGATGGAAATTCACTGAGTCGGAAAATGATCGTAAACGGGAGATAGACGCCGGGAGAAATCTCGTCGAAAGGCACGTGGAGGAGCATCGTGCAAAGGGATACGAACCTACCTAGGGTCGAGTACACTTTCATGGTGGCAATATCTGTATCAAATTTCACGCACGAGGACATTCACATTGTACTCCATTTTTGCGATATATAAATATGGAAATTGTGATCATCGAGTGGCAAGACTGATGATTATTGAGGCACTTCAAAGGGTCGGAAACAAAACGCTGTTTTTAAGGCGTTACCCCCACTTGTAGCGCAAAAAAGGCCCTTGCATGAATTTTTTTAAAGAAAACTACAAAACTTTTTTAATCGATCAATATACCGTCTTAAAGAACACATCTTGAAGAACTTTCAGTAATTTTTTTATCGAAAAATATTACATTGTTTAGTGGCAAATGGCCGTCAATGAAATAATGTTTTTATATACACGGTTTGCGGTGACCAACATTGCGGCGAAGTGGATCATGTGAAGAAAAAAATGCGGATGGATTTAGTCAAATATAAGTATAAACTAGTCTTTAATCGAAGGATTTTAAAAAATATTCATTTTTCACAAAATGGCGGACAGTCAAAGTTAATGGTTCGATTTTAACGGAAAAAAACGGCCGTTTTTTGGCTATAAAACGGCCTTTTTTTTCGAAAAAAAAAATTCGAACGATTAAAGACTACATTTTTATGTATTAAATAAGCCTGCGAAATTTCAATAAGATCGGTTCATTAGTGTTCGAGTAATCTTGGTCACCGACTTAAGAAATGCCATTTTGAGAAAAACGCGTTTAAAGTTTCGCTTTCAACGCTCTTTCAACGCGGATTCTTCTCTTTCAACGCTCATATCCCAGTCAATTTTGTTCCGATCGACTTGAAATTTTCAGGACACATTCTCAGATACTCATACTTCAAAAAAATGCAATAAAAAAGAATCGATTTTTTCAAAATCGCAAGTGGGGGTAACCCCTTAAAGGAATGTTTTGCTGATTTAGACCTTCGACAAAGATGCTTCTTTTCGATTTTAAGAAGCCCTAATATTTAAAAAAATGACGATATTGATTTTTACGGCGTAAATTGAAATAATGTGGCGCAAGATTTAGAGACGTTATTCTCGAATTAAAGTTTTCCAAATTGGCTTGCGGCGTAAATCGAGCTAATTTCATCCGGTTCTCTTCAAATTTTTTACAGCATCTCCTGAACTGAATTCTCCCGAGAATTATTTTTGTGAAGGAATTTCTCCATTTGTTGACGGCTCGTTGTAAAGATTTCTTGCCATTTTTTTTTTGACATGACACTTTCTTCGAATGATTGCCATCTTTTCTAAAAAGAAAATTATTTTTAAAAACTTTACGATTTGCTTTTGTCAAGCAGATTATAAAAACATCGATTTTTTTATACAAGGTGAAAACTTAAGGTGCTTACGCTGCCCTGGAACACCCCCGCAATAAATACGCTTACAAGCCTCCAGCGCCGCCACTTTTTAGGCAACAGTTTTTTTTTTATTTCTTTCAAACCAATTTTTCAAACAACAAGGGATTTTTTTTTGCTTGTAAACCAATTTTTCATACAAGTAAATCCCTTTAAACATTTTTTCATCATTTTTTAACCAATTTTCCATACAACAAGGAAATTCCTTTTTTTGTTACTTTTAAACCAATTTTGCATACGACAAGAAAATTCTTCTTTTGATCTTTTATCGCTATTAAATCAATTTTTCGTACGACAAAGAAATTTCTTTTATTTATTGTTACAAACCAATTTGTCACACGACAAGGAACTTCCTTTTAAACATTTTTTGTTGCTTGTAAACCAATCTTTCATACGATAAATAAATTTCTTTTAAACAATTTCTTCATTGCTTTTGAACGAAATTTTTACTTGACAAGGAAATTCCTTTTTTTATGGTGGGTAAACCCATTTTTCATTCAAGGAAATTCATTTAAACCTTTTTTATTGCTTTTTAACCAATTTTTCATACGAAATTCGTTTTTTTTATTCCTTTTAAACCAATCTTGCTTACGGGGAGAGAGTTCTTTTTTGTTTTTTCTAATAGCTTTTAAACCAATTTTTCATACGACAAAGAAATTCCTACTTTTATCGCTTTTAAACCACTTTTTCAAACGACAAGGAAATTCTTTTTTTATTACTTTCGAACGAACTTTTCATTTGACAAGGAAAGTTCTTTTAAACCATTTTTAATGCTTTTAAACCAATTTTTTATACTGCAAAGAAATGTCTTCTAAACATTTCCTTGATTGCTTTCAAACCAATTCTTCACTCGACAAAAAAATTACTTTTTTATTGCTTTTGAACCAGTTTTCAATACGACAAAGAAACTCCATTCAACCATTTTTTCAATGCTTATAAACCAATTGTTCACCCTGCAAGGAAATTCCTTTTTTGCCGCTTCTAAACAAATTTCCCATACAAGTAAATTCCTTTTCGGATTTTCCATTTACTTCTCTAAACGCGACACTTTTCCCTTCGACTTCGACCCTCAATGTGGCAAATGCAAAAGGGTTTCCCGTCCTTCAACATTCAGCTACTGATGGTACCTTTATTAATTTTAATTTTGTGCTTCCATGGCTCGATGATCGGACGTTAATAGTTCCGAAGGGAGCTTTCACCCTTCGGACGAATTCGCGTGTATATATCAAATATATGGGTCCTGTGCACGTGAAGGGTAGCCCGCTGTAGGGTAGCTGACTCCGTGACTTGGCAAATAGTAGCAATATTGTCTGGGTTAGCCGAGACACACCCCACCTGCCATACACGCGTATCCACGTGTTAGTCTGTGTGTCTACGTGTCTATGTGTATATGACATAGTGTATCAGGGTGCCGACTTGGCTGGGGGGGGGGGGGGGGGGGGGGGAGTTAAGACACGAGTTACGCGTGTGCGCGTAGCCGTAGAAGGGCTGGGAGGCCCCTCGTTTTGTCCATGGAATATAATGTCTCCACATATTTGTCGTTGGTATAGACATTATATTGCCGGTGTTGTTTGACAGGCCAAATATATGATGGTTCGCGTTGGTCATCGGGTTCCTCTCACCATGCGTCCACCATGTACCGGCAAAATCCACTTTCCACGTTCCATCGTTGATTTATCGCCGCGCGATCAAGCCCACAAAGGGTACTCGTAATTTTCCCGAAGAAAATGAGCAATCGCGAAATCGACGTCTCACGAGGATTACGGCAGAACAGTGCGGTCAATGATCACCGTAAGCCACGATTGTCGACCGAGCAGTTCATCCAAACAAATTGCACCCTCGGAAATTTGTCTGTAAATTGTAATTGTGGGATTTTCTCCGGCTCTTTGGTCCCACGTGAACGCGAAATCTTCGCGGTGATAACCACAAAGGACCATCTACAAAGACGAGGAATGGGGGCGGTGAAGCCGGAACTGTCGAAACTCCTGAGCAGACGAAAGATCGTCGTTTATGAATATCAGCATGAAATATCGCTGTACATAGTGAATCCGGATCAAAGAGAATCCTGGAAATTCCCCTCCGGCGGTGAGAGACCGAGGGAGGTTGCGCGGAAATTTCAGTTCCTTATTCCTCGTAGTCGAGACGGTCTCCAACTTTCGAAGCTTGCCTTTTTGTGCAGCGAGAAATTGCTTCCCGCGAGAGCAAGAATAGGACGTTCAACGTGATCGGAGTGAGTGAAGGAAATCCAGGTATCGAGGGTGAATTACAAATTCGCCATTGATAGTCCACTCATGCAGGTTTTGAGGAGCGTAGGAGCAATAGGAAAGAAAAAAGACGAAACATTTGGAGCCCTCAAACATAGGGGATACATAGAAGAGCAGAGAGTGAGAGGGGTGGAGAGCAAAGCAGCAACAGCCCAGTCACAGCATATTGTGATGACCCTCATCAATGGGGTCAGACCCCCTATGGCTTTTGTGCAGACTGGAATCCAATAAACCCGAAGCGGTGAACGCGGGTGGTAAGTTCCCTTCCTTTTCACGCACAATCCTTCTCACTCTCTCCCTCTCTGTTTTAGCGATTATTCAACGACCCCAATGCCACTGGATAACTCGTTGGGCGTCTGTACAAGATGAGCCCACCATCCCTATCATCCTTCCAACAGCCATTCATACGAAATTAAGTCTCTAAATCTTTCGCCTCTATGGGCAAGCTCTCGGCTTGCTCGAGTTTAATCTTCAAAGTTTCGACTATGAATAGAATTGGCCCGAACGAAAAATTTCGTAGGTGTGCAAAGAACGTGAAGCTTAATTGGGACACTGAGGTAACATTTTGATATTCCATGCAGACCGAAAACTTTTTGGATACTTTTTTTGGTTACTTCGGGATTGTGTCCGGTGAAGCGATAGTGGTGAACTTGTGGGTGTCTCGAGCAAGTTCCATGGAAAGAGAGGGAAAGAGGGAAGCAGACACCGGGAGAGAGCAAGAGAGAGAGTTTCATCCTCAGCAGATCGATGTAGCCACGGCTGGTCACGGTTAGCGACCACTCCCTCCATTCGGCATGCTGACCAATCGAAACACGCCGTTGACCATCCCCGATGCTGCGAAACTCTGGTGGATTTCCATCTCCTTTCCCCTTTCTCGCTTGCTCTCTCCTTCAGCCACATCTCTATACGTATACACGTACTCTGCTCTTTTCATCTCTCCGCTCATTCGGTTCTGTCGCTCGCGGGAATCGCGTGACGTCAGTTGGCGACGCCATTTTCGAGGCGCGTGCCAGGGCGCGACAAGGTACGTCATTACGTACATAGCCGTGTATGTACATGGCAAAAATGCATGTGCGTATCGTTGCTAAATATGATGCTTGATCCTCGTGATAGGAAGGATCATCCCGAGTGACGACTGACAACCGTTTCATCATCGTCAACCAGCCCAGGCTCGCAATTTTGCAGAATCCTCGAGAGCCGGCGATTAGTATTTCGATCAGTCGCACCTCGTGAACCCCCAATTGACGTATTCTTCGTGGAATTTCCGGTTCCTCGCTGGCCAAGAGCAACGCGAGCAAATCGACTTGAGGAACAAGAATCCCGACACCCAGACATCGGGGAATCGACACATTTACGTGCGTGAGGATCCTGCGCGAATGGACAAAAACTGCTTCGTCGTGCGGCTGCCCTCCGGAGCTGCTTGAGATGACGAGCGGGGCATGAGGCGGCGAGATGGTGCGAGCATACACCCAATCGAAGCACGCCTTCGTCATGACAAAACGATCATGAGATCGGCAGAGGTTCCGTCGGCTTTTTTCCATCGCCGGGGCAGCTTCGAGCCTATCGTATGTCATCCGCATCCAGTGAGGAATTCGTTGATGATTCCTCTCGCCCCCCCCCCCGGATCGCGCGTACGATCGCGTCGCGGCGGGACTCGAGTTTTTGGGGGAAATTCAGAAAATTGCTTACGTGGAAGGGAAGCCCTGATTTCGTCGGGTGGCATACCGAAGCATGGGGCGATTCCAAGGACGTGTCCAAGGAAGCTTGCACGCGATCCGGCGGCGCGCGTTGACGCAATCGACAGGAAGTCTCCGTTGTGGGTGCCTACGAATATGGCAAAGTCTTTACCCATCACTCGTCAACGCAGATGCCTGCTATGGATTTCGCTACGTCTCATCAATGATTCATCCTCTTATGTAGAAGTCAAAATGGACTCGTGGAAAATCTTCGTGGAAAAGTATGCAAGACGCAGTGTTGGATAATTAATGAGTTACCTTGAACGAGGAAGAGAGTCAACTGCGGCAAAGGCGTTGACCATCTACGTAATGTTCGGAGACTTCGTATGTCGTTCTTCCGCGCCTCGTCTGCGTCGTTGTCGCCGCCGCCGCCGCCGCCGCGTAATTGCGATTTATCTCACTTAATGCCGCTTAAACGCTCGCCAACTTATGCCCGTTCGCGGTTCACTTGCGCAATTATATAATTACCGGCTGCGCGGAAAACCGTAAGCACCGAGGATTCGCGGAGCACGTCCTCCGTACAAACGTCTTCGTGTTTTACCAGGTACTACCTACCTAAACGGTACTCTATGGATGTCGGATAAGCCGAGTACACGTGCAACCGAGAATCAAACACAACACCGAGCCCTTAAGCTCGGAGGAGCTTGGTTATCTTCAAAGAGCCACCGGGGAAGCGCTTTCCATCCACTTGCTTTGAAGAGCAGTGCAAAACCTGCAGCCAAACGTGACGGAAATTACGAAATCGAAACCGGAGTGATGACAATTCCGAAAGAACCGACTGGCAAGCATGGAGCTGGGAAAGAGTTGCGACAATTCCAGAAGAGCTGACCGACCAGCTTTGACCTGGCAACAAGAGTTGCCACAATTCCGGAAGAGCTGACAGACAAGCCTCCAGCCAGTAACAAAGCCTTGTTGCCTTTCCAGAATTGTAGCAACTCTGTCGCAATTCCTGAAGAACTGCCCGACGAGCTTCGAACAGGCAACAAGAGTTACTACAATTCCAGAAGACCTGGCTGACAAGTCTCGGACCGACAAAAAGAGTTGCTGCAATTCCGGTAGACCCGGCTAACAAGTCTCGAACCGACAAAAAGGGTGCTGCAATTCCGGAAGAGCTGACCGGCAAGTCTAAAATCGACAACAAGAATTGCCACAATACCGGAAAAGCTGACTGACAAGCGTCGAACCGGCAACAAGAGTTGCAGCTATTCCGGAAGAGTTGACCGACAAGTTGAAGAGCCTCAACCCAGGAAACAAGAACAGCCGGTGCATAATGGAACACCTGCACGATCGATGCATGCCAAAATTACGAAGACGTTTTCATCTCAGATCGCGAGCGAGGATTCAAAAGGGGCTGACGACGTACGCAACAAATGGCGCAACGTTAGGCAAACGCGTGTAAACCAGTAGCCGTGGATGCTCGGGAATGACAGAATGACTGCTCTGTTGGCGTGTATAGTATATCTCGCTCGAGGCAGGCTCTGTATAGTTGAATCGGCGAGCGTTGTCGGCATTCCTCTAAACAAATTCTTGGAGAACCCGTTTGCTCGGTTGTATCGTTGGGACGCGAAACGGTGCCTCTCAATTGGCGAGTGCAGCAGTCACTGCAGTGACGGACTATGGCAAAGCGCCGGTCACACAGTAAACCGCACATACATAGTGGCAAGCCTACAAGTCTGCACAGAACAGAGCGGTACACGTAGCTCTGGGCTGTCCATTGCTGAACGCTCATCTGTCAGATGTGTTGGCGGTCCGATTAGTTCTGAAACAAACACTTTTTTCCCACCATTCTCCTATTGCACCTAGCGCCTTGGCTATCCTGCCTATCACGAAGGATTCCAGCGGCGATGTTGCGTTTTTTTTCCCCACATTGATGATCAATCACATCGAGCCAACCACCAATCGATGAACAACTGCACCGGTGCTACCGAACGCGGTAAACGATGGCTGCAAAGTGCCATTGCGAACCAAAGTGTAGCCGAAAGTAGCTGCAGCCCGGAGGTACATGCTGAGGCTGGATTTTGAGGAATGGCTGCCAAGTATGAAATCACGGACACCATTGCCGAAGCTCGAGTTTGGGATCGTGAAAGGGGCGCGAGTATCGGAGGGAGGAAGATACCGAGAACCGAAAAGACGGAGGGAGCTTCCGGAGCGCGATATTGATTGACGAGTGCCACCGCGAGCTTGGTAATGACGTTGAAGCTTCGGTGATCAAACTTTTCGTTGCTACCGAAAAGTCTTTGGCTTCAGGAATAAAAGTTGCTCTCCGCTCTCTACGATGAACGTTCCGCAGCTCAGGCATTGTAAATCACAGTGTAATTGATCGTTCCACGAGGATGTGACTAGAAAATCTCATAGTGAAAGCTGCGATATATCTATCAAACTCTTTGCATATTCGACACGAGATATCGCGTGACCGAGGCTGTACTCGCTCTCTCTCCCTCTCGCTCACGCGCGCCTACGTGTGTCCGGGAACTTTGAACTTTCGTCGTCGAATGTTGGGCGTTTTCATGCATCTCCGGCATGGTGCAGCTCAAAACGGGCGTGGCCTGCAAATCGTGACGGGGCGTGGCGATTCTCGGGATGACACGAGGGGAAATGACGAAGGGAACGTTGAACAAGAACAATGCAACTGCAGGGGAAAGACCGTAGGAGGGTGAGCCGAAAGCAGACGACGGGGGGGCCGATCGCGCACCCGCGCACTTCAATGCACCAAGATGCACTGCTACACTTTTGGCTTTCCTGCTTCGTTCGTCTTTTTGTTTATTTGTGTATTTTCAATACTTGCGGAACTTTTTACCCTCGCAAATATATGCCTTCGCGAATATAGCAAAGCTCGTCATCAAGGCTTCCTCCTTGGTCAACATCGTTTTTCCAATGTTCTTCAACCGGTTCAAGCTCCTCTACCCGAGACGAAATGTTCACCCTATTTTAAAGGCCTTCGATCCTATGTCAGCCTCCCTTGAGTCCGTTTACTGCTTGAAGTCCTACTATGGGCCGCCACATGCTCTTCCTTTGCTGCTTACCTCATGCATAGGCCCTTATACTCCTCCCTAACCTAGCTGAAGTCGTTGCAGCTCCTCTTTTGATTGCGTTTGGACCTATCGTGCATTCGGCCGTTTCGACGAAACGAGGATGGGGATGGTCGCATTCGAAAGAGCGGGTCTGATAGTTTTCAGTAACCGTCATGCGTTGGACTAGGTAGGATCGCGCGTTCGCCGTAGAGGCCTACTTTTCCAATGGCCTTTCCATTATCTCCACCCAGCGAACCTTTCGCATTCGCTTCAAACTTGCCCCTGCAGCTCCAGCAACTCTCCAAAGTGGAAGAAATGGATCTTGGGCGAACAGTTACCATATTTTTTTATTAGGAATTACCCTCATGAATGCATGTATACGCGGATCCCTATAGCAGGCACGCATGCATACGTATAGGTACTAGTATACGCGTGTTGGTGTATGCTTAGGCATGTATGCGTGCGGGTATATACGTGTGTCTACGCATGCGCGTATTCAGGCATATGTATCTCTATATGCGTAATAGAGTGTATGCGTGTGCGTTTATACGTGTGCCAATTGACGTCCTCCTTAGCGCCTGCAAGTGGAGAAAAGGGGCATTTGTTCCTGTTCCAGGCGTCAAGTAGGAGCTCATTTTATATTGAATGCGAAGCTGCTTCACCGCCTTTATCCCCTACCACTGTGAGGATCCGGAGGGGCAGAATAGGCTGAAAATTTCGACTCGGGTACCTGCCTACGTCGTGAGAAACCGACACCGTATCCTCTATACACGTATACATCTAGCCGCCTATACTTGTCTCGAGATTGCCGATCTCCGCGGCTGGGATCGCCCACATTAAGCGGTTATTGGAAAAATAAAACATCGATTATCACGCAGTCACATTGTCATCGAGCATCCGGAGCAAAAGAACAACCCAACCGAAGGCACATCGCCAGGCGTTCCTCCCACCTGGCACTTCGCTTCGGAACGTTATATTTTACGACGTGGTACCTTTCTCCTCGTTCTCTTCCGTCCCGTTCTTTTTCAGCCACCGGATTGATCGACGATCGAATCCGATCGACTGCCGATTCCCTACCGATCAAGCGATTAGCCGATCGCAGAGCCCGATATCGATCAACGACGCGATCGGGTACGCGTCTCCGGTTATGGTAAGACCTTCATGGCTCAGTGGGACGAGGCTGAAAGACGAGTTCCCATGGAGGCTTCATCGTACCGGAGGATCCCTAGAATCGGTACCATGATCCGTCATAGATTGCCGAACGATCGCGGAAACGGACTCGTTCGAAATTTCGTTCCCTTCGCGTCTGCCCGTATGTCAGCGTGGTATCTTATACAACGGGATAGGCAGGGGAGTCGGCGTGGAACACGCGGCACAAATTGTACGAACCTGAGGAGGAATAAGGGGCTCTTCTGCTTCTTTCGGCGGCCTTTTTGCGAATGTGTTTCGAAGCACTTATATATATATATATATATATATACAGTTGATGGCTCACGCTAGCAGCGAGCAAAATGTTTTACGGTCTCTCGTTTCCCGGTTGCCTTTTTGTCTCCAACGATCATTTCGGTGGGAGCGAGAGAAGACGGGAAAGATTGAAAGAAATGATCCCGCGTATATTATAGTGTATAAAGCTGCATATATATATATATATATATATATAAATGTTGGGAAGAAAGCGAGTGCGAGAGAAACGAGAGAAATATATATATATATATATATATATATATATATATATATATATATATATATATATATATATATATATGCTGAGCGAACTCTGCTGAGCGCTATCGGTCGCCGCGCGCGGTCCCCCATTAAGCTCTTATTAATTGCGAGGATCTGAGGGACCGCCCGACTTTCTTGCCCTACCTGCGCGCCATTCTACCGTCGCTAAGAACCCATCCCGGCATTCTCTCCTGCTGTTGCATGTGTGAGCCCCGGGATGTGTTCTCCCTGGCTTGTACTGAGCAGTATCATCAGCTACTCTGATGTGTATATATATTTGTGTGTGTGTGTGTCTGGCGCGGGAACCATCTAGCGAATCAAGAGGAAGAGAGAAAATCTGCAGCATGCTACTCGGCCAAGAACGCACGCGAATTACACGGTGTGGAAAAGCTACAGCATCTTTTGAGGAGCTCTTCACCGATAGACGTTACCAGGACACCAAGCTGGCGAAAAGTTTGGAAACACTTTTCTGTGATGTCTCGATCGAAAGCGGTGGAGAAAAATTGTAGAGTTTTGGTTTCTTGTGGGACTTGTGGAATTGGTGAAAATACTGATTTTTGGTTTTTGACGGATTTTCGAAGTGGGTTTGAATTTTTTTGTACAATTTCGAATCGATTTTTTCGTATTGAGGGAGTTGTGGGAGTTTATAGATAGATGTCGCGAAGCAGCGAACTTTAAACGCGTTTTTCTCAAATTGAGTTTTTCAAAATCGGTGTGTATGGTATCGTAAAAATCACTGCACCGATGCACTGCAAATTTTACGAGCGGCTCTTACATATCGAAAAGCAGTTCTTGAACGAAGGAATTTTTTTTTCGATCTATTTTTTTTATCAACGAAAATAGATTTTTGTATACCGAAAATCAATACTTCCACTTTGGACTGCGGCGATTTTTCTCTAGAAATAATATTTTATTTAATCCTACGTCCAAGCACTAGATAATTTCATGCAACAACTAAACGCATTTGATTTTTTTTTTTATGATTTGTTTTCGAGCAGCAGTGGTCACCGCGTAGGACGTTTTTCAAACAACGGTCTGCACGAACAATTTTATGTACCACATTTTCAAATATTTTTCAATACAAAAATTGTCAAAAAAAACTCAAAACCATACTCTCTAATGTAAAAAAAATTATAATAAAAACCTGCACACGTTTCCCCAGAAAAAAATCTGGAAAATTCCTCTTTTTTTTCGGCCGCGAACTGTGTAATTTTTTTTTAGTTTTCGAGTTATTTGGCATTTTGCAAAATTGCACTACTTTACCGAAAATCTGAATGAGAGGGTGGATGAGGTATGGATGAAAAAAATTAGCGGTAAGCGGAGGGAATTCGCTGCACTTTCGAGTCCATCCAATTTCTATCCCCGTTACCAAAAATGACAGCAAAAAAGGAGCAATCCTGTTAAAGTTTACCCAGCGAGCAAATCAGTGCAGAATAAACGGAAAAGCACGATGGAGCTTAATGTTACTTTTTTCTTTCGTGAACTACCTCCTAAATTCCTTCGCGCGCATTTTACCCTCCCTTTTCCTCCTTATCGAAAATTCGAAAATCATCCCTCATTTTTCACCAATTATATACCAATTGAAAGTCAAACTTCGAAACTTAAAAAAAAAAAAAAATTATTCATATGATCTAAACACTCGATGCCCAGTTTTGCACGGCTACTTCCGGTCGGATCTTGACGGTGGGCACGATACAGCGTGGAAAACGAAGCGATCGATGAAAAAAAAATGGTTTTCGACGCGGAGCAGCAGGCAGGTCAGGGGGTAGGAGCGGGGCCAACACCGCCCCAAAAAGGCGAGAATGTGTATCGACGAAAAAGAAAAATTCAAAATGACATTAGAACACAGTTCGCTTCTTTATTGCTTCGGCTCTCATGTATCCACTTCATCCGTTATAAATATCTTGACATTGAACGCAGCGTTGTAATTCGTTATACAATTCGAAGTTTTGTCATGTCGCGCCGGGTACATTCGAGTTTTCGAGGGGAAAAAAAAATCGGTGTTGGCTCTTCTACCCCCCCTTGTACCTGGCTGTGTGTCGTTTCCGCAGTTGCGCAGTTTTTTCCCTCGAATTTATCATCCCCTGTATACATATCTTTGCCCTTGTGTGGGAGCCTTTGATTTTTGTTCCAGGTCGCCGTAGTAATCGATTTATATATATATATATATATATATATATATATATATATATATATATATATATATATATATATATATATATATATATATATATATATATATATATATATATATATATATATATATATATATATATATATATATTAGGGTGGCACAAATTTGAGCTCTGGTTTTTTCCTTTATTTTACCATCCAATCATCTACTTAAAAGAAAAAAACGAATTGTCACGAAAGCTGCGAGCGGTCGAAAAATCTTTAGCGGTCGCTTAAGGGGCTATACCAGTGTGACACTTTCAAAGAATCGATGTTTTTAGCCTTTTTCGACAGTTTACACTTTGAAGAATATCATTATTATTTATATAATTTATATCAATATCATTTTATCTTGCAAAAATCGATAGTTAAATCTTTAAACGCGTTTTTCTCGAAATGAGATTATTCAAATTTGCTGACATTGTAACTCAAAGAGAAATTCTGAGTACTTTAGAATATATTTACTCTACAATGACGTAGGATATTTTCGATTGGATGAAAATTGACGATTTGGCATTGAAAAAATCGACCAGTTTATAGGCAAGAAAACAGACTTTTATTTATAACTACGCCATTTTGTTGGGTTTTGATATTTTTCGAAAATCGTACGTCATTGTACAGGAAATACCTTCCAGTTTAACGACATTTTTTTCTATTTCGACTTCAGCTACTCAATCGGCCGGAATCATGTCAGCAGTGGATGAACTTTTTTTTGGCGCCTCCGAAGGCAGCGCATAAGTCGCTTGAGTCGCAATATTTTTCTATGAAAAAATGATGTAATATAGGTAAAATATAACCAAATATATTCTTAATTTTCCGAAACATTTGATTTAGTACTTTTCTTCTAAAAAATGCCGAAAATCACCCAAATTTAAAGCGTTCACACTGGTATAGCCCTTAAGCCTTCCAAAAATTCAAATTTTCATTAAACAATCGATTTTTTTCCGTTCGCTTTTCACCCATGAATTTTACGCTTTATGATTTTTAAATTAAGCTCGCGGAAGCTCTAGCCGGACAATGAATATTTAGTGGTCGTTCAAGACTTCGAAATTTTCAATGTTCACTCACTCATAAATTTAACGCTTTGTAAAATTTTCGAAAAGAAAATCGTTTTTCTTTAAAAACAGATTTTCCAAATTTACCCCACACTCCTAACCCAAGAATTATAATCTTTGTTTTCATAAAATAATTCATCAAAGCTCTTGTCCGTAAACAAAATTATAGGTCCCCCGTATTATCGGGTTAGAAGTGTGAGGTGAATTAAAAAAAATAAGGTAAATTTAAAAAAATCCGTTTTTAAATAACAAAAAGATCAATTGTTGTGAAATTTATTTAAAGTGTTAAATTTACGAGTGAGAAGAGAAAAAAATCGCGACAATTGGAAATTTCGAAGCTCTTGAGCGACCACTATATATTCATTGGCCGGCTAGACTTTCGCGAGCTTAATTTAAACATTATAAAGCGTAAAATTCATGGGCGAGAAGTGAACGAAAAAAAATATCGATTTTTTTAATCAAACTTCGAATTTTTGGGAGGCTTGAGCGACCTCTAAATATTTTTTGACCGCTCGCAGCTTTTGTGCCAATTCGTTTTTTTCTTTAATGGAAGATATACACCTAGATGGTTGAGGTCGAGGATTTAGAAGCTATGAACATTCCGTCGACCGTAGAAGACCTACACTATGGGCCTGGTATCGATGATTCCATGTAAGTTGACAAATTTCATGATTTATTCATTCCCAAATTTTCGAACGCGTTTTTCTCAAAACCACGTTTTTCAAATCGGTACCCAAAATTTCTCGAAAACCAATTAACCGATTACCTTGAGGTTTTTCGTGGTTATTCTATACACCATTATCCAGTACTTGTCATAGGATTTTTTTTTCCATTACCTAGTTTTTGTTTTATCGGCAAAATAATAACTAATTTTTGGCCCAAAAATCACTATTTATGTTCAAACGTCCGCCATTTTGTCATAAATCGATATTTTCAAAATCGGCTATGACAAGTACTAGATTATAGTATCTAATTTAATAATCTTTTTGGTTTTTTTTTTCAGATGATTTTTGAAGAAACGCCAGTGGGTACCGTATACGCAGATTTTTTTACGACGCTCTAAGGTTCATACAATATCCTTGTATATTTTTTATATTTTTAAATAAAAAAAATTAAACGTATTTTTGAATGTATATGCTTTTAGATAATTAAAACCCCAATCCGAAATTTCAAATAGTTTTCCTTGAAAAAATTCACAAAAATCACTTTTGTCCGGCTCTTAGGTGTATATCTCCCCTTAAAGTAGATAATGGGATGGTGAGAAAAAGGAAAAAAATAGAGCTCAAATTTGTCCCACCCTAATATGTATATATATACAGGATGTCCTGCTATGAATGGATAATCCTGCAACTGTCAATAGGTCAGATCATGTCCTACTATATGCTGGAATTTCAATTTAGTAAAAATACCACGTTTTTCAAAATTTTGGGCTCTATGTCATTTTTTTTAATCATCTGCTTTTGGTTATTCGCATGCCATTTCTACAAATGATGTGAATCGACAATAACTAAGCAACTTTTTAAAGTAATTGGCACGATATGCGTGGTACGTTTTCTTACACTGCAGGCTATCAAAGTCAGATGTTCGAATTGATTTGTATGAATATTCCGCGTAAGATCTTTTGGCATAAAGTTTCCTTAACATTTAAGGTCAAAAGGAGGCCTTTTCTAGATGAAACAAATAACCAAGAGTATTTAAAAATAACGAGGTCAAAAGAGTTGTAATTTGTGAAGTGGCATACGTAAAACCAAAGGCAGATAATTTTTATCTTGAAAACCGTGGGACTTCTACTAACCTAAAATCCCAGCATATAGTGAGCATAGTCTGTCCTATCGATACTTGCAGGATTATCCATTCATACCAGGACACCCTGTGTATACATATATATAGGGCTGCTGGTTATTGGTCACGATCTCGTGAAAGGGTTGTAGGACGTTTTTTCCGCTATCAAAGAACCCACTAATGCTTTGTGCAGAAGTCAACCGGTTTCGAGATATTATTATTTTAATTACATTCTCAAAGTAAGGGTTAGGCGACTTCAAAAATTAATTTTGAAAAACTGTTGTATGCAATTAAGGTAGTTCCTCTGCGAAAATCTCAACCAAAAGTTCACATACCATGTTCATGTTTAAAAGATTGATAATTGGTTTAATTAGTAATGAATAAAATTAAAAACTACGCAATATTGACTCGGTACTAGTAGATAATACGATGGATATCATTTATTGCCGTAAAATATATTTTGTATTGTGTTTTTGATCGACCATTGCCAGTAAACTTTTTGCCGGGACTGTCCAGGCTTTGCCCCAATTGTTTTTTTTTCCAGGCTTTGCCAGGCTTTGCACCAAAATTGTGAAGGCTTCTCATGGTTATATCTTGGAAACTGGATGGTGAATCATTCTCATTTTTTTTTCACATTATTCGTGATATCTTACTGTAGCTTATCCTCGTTTTTTTATCAATTTCTTAATTTTAGTTTTGACGGTAGAATTAATGATGCTCTGTTTTCCCATCATAACGCATTTGTTACGTGTAAACCAAGCCAACTTTAAGTGTAAATATCTCAGGTTTGGGGTGGTCAAACTTATTCAAATTGCACAGATGTTTGGATAACGTATTAAATAACGTATATGTCAAATTTCAACCATTTCTCAATTCAACTCTTCTGTGGAGGTACTACCTTAAACTTTTTTATTCTTTCGTAGTCTGAGGACACAGTAACAAAGAACGATCAACAATGAAATAAGAACAATCTGCAGACATTTTTCAATTCAGTGCCCAAAACTCTGCGAGTCTAACTATTATTCTTATTTTATTGTTGATAACTCTTTGTTACTGTGTACAACCCAAGCGAATGATAAAAAAATTGAGCCCATACAGTTTTTTTATTCATTTTTTAAGTTGCTTATCCCTCATCGAAAAAAATATCCCGAAAATGCTTCACATTTGCATAAAGCATCACTGGTCTACTTTACAGCGGAAAACATGTCCTACAAGCCTGTAACGCGATCACGACCAATAACCAGTGGCCCTGTATACGAATGAAAAAAAAAAAAACATTAAATAGAACTTAAATTTAGATATATGCGAACAGCGAATTCAATAGCAACTTTTAGTGTACACTTTTTAAATTTTGATAAACTGTACAAAATAATTGATTCCGCTTCGTATTTATTCTCCAATAAATATATCGCGCATTAATAAACGAGAATTTTTACGAGCCTTTTTTCCCCGCACTCCGCCGAAACGAATGTAACAAATGAATTGAAACCAATTGCCATCTTTCGACAGTTCGTACGAACGAGAATTGCCGGATAATTAAATACTATGAGTTCTCAATTACAATTTATAATAATCGAAAATAATTCGCACCAGCTCAATGCAATTTTTCCAACGCTCGAAAAAAAAGATTCGCCTTCCTTCAATTTTTTATTATAATTTAATAAATTTACTTTTATCCTTTCGAAGCTTTTTGGACAATTGTGTGTGTGAGTGAGAGAAAGAGAGAGAGAGAGAGAGAGAGAGAATGAAAAAATTCGAGCTCACTGTTCGTTCGTTCGTTTTCTTACGACAGCTGTAGAATCTATTTTAGTTTTCTTCGCGCTCTGCTCTTTAAGTCTCAGGTCCAATACTCACCGGAAAGGGGTGCGTACGGACCGTGGGGATATGGGGGTGCGGTGGAAGCGTCCACGAGGGATTGCGAGGGTGTCGCCGACGTCCAATCCTTGTAGGAGGCAGCCGCCGCGTGTGCGTGATGAGCCGCGTGATGTGACGTGTGATGACCCAAGCCTCTCGCACCGCCTAGCAAGAGGCCGCCGTAACCTGCCGCCGCCATATTGTGATGATGGTACTCGTGGACAGCTCTGAGGAGACAGCAACGTCGTGCCAATTATTTTATATGATTATGTTTTTTTTAAATCGTCGTCTTAATCATTTACACCAAAAAAAAACGTCGTCTCAATTGTTCAGACTGAAAAAAAACGTCGTCTCAATCGTTTAGATTTGAAAAAACGTCTCCTCGATAGTTTGGAGTGAAAAAAACGACGTTTCAATTATTTAGAGTATGGAGACAACGCCGTTGTAACAATTATTTTATATATATCTTTTTTTTTCAAAGGTCGTCGCGATAATTTATTTAAAAAAAAAACGTATTTTCGATGAATTAAACATTTTTTCTATATTGATATATTTTAATACAAAACGTCGCATGAATTATTTTTCATTTGTTTTATAAAATCACTAGAACATGAGCAAAAATAAGAAGAATATGAAGAAAAAAAACAGCAATTATCGAGGAGAAAATATTTTTCAATACCTGCATCAATTATCACATGTCGTAGCAATTATTCTATATTTTTTTATAGAAAACATCGTACAAAGTATCGCCAATTTTTTTGCAAAACGTATTAATTATTCGTATTTTTTAAAGTAAGATAACAAAAACATAAGAAAAATTTTAATAATTGAAAAAAAGCCAGCAATCATGCAATCGGTTCCATCGATAGCTTTTAGCAAAAATTGAATCGTGACACGCCGTATCAATTATTCTAAATTTTCTACATAGACCATCTTGTTAATTATTATCAATTTTTTTACAAAACGTATAAGGTATTCCAATTTTTTAAAATAAAACGACAAGAAAATACGCGAAAAAGAAAAAACGAATTACCAGCAATCATAATTCATTCGATTCCATCGATACATCTACGCGAAGAAAAATTAAACCATCACACATCAATTATTCTATGTTTTTTTTACATTTATAAAACTTCGTATCGAGTATCGCCATTTTTTTGTAAAACGTATAAATTATCCGCATTGTTTAAAACAAAAACCACAATAACGTGAGCAAAGAATTTTGTTTCAAATGTTGATTACCAGCAATCATCATTCATTCGATTCCATTGAGATCTCTTGGCGAAAAGAAAATGCCGGAAAAAACCCAATTAACGATAATTACGATCGACGTATCGCGATTGAGTCGAAGATCCGTCACTGGCCGGATCGTGCCGGATATGCGGTTTTTATTCAAATCCAGGACTCACCTGTGATGATACTGTGGGTAATGGGGATGCCAAGGGTCCGTGGGATACTCGTAGACGTCACCTGGATGCTGGCTGTTCCAGAACGACGGTGGGAAGTTTCTCATGGACATGGGCGATATATTTTCTGCGAACATATATGTAGAGAGAAAAAACGGTGAAACGGCATCCCAAGAGACAGAAAATACGAAAGGAAGAAAAGACAAGGAAGCAAGAAGGTCGGGAGAGAGAAGGACCGAAGACTGTTGAAAGGCATGGGAAAAAACAAGGATCGATTAAAAAAAACACCTAATAAACTGTGAAAGAAAGAACAAAAAAGCCCTTGCGACAACCGTCTAATCGAGGACCTTCGATCGTAATGACAAAAAACGCAGAGCCACTGTGCCGTCGACAAGCAAATTCAGTTAAAGTCATTCGAGACACCGTTTTTTTTCCCAAAGGAAAAAAGCTTTTCGCACTTTGAGGAAAAAAAAAGAGTTGTAGATACTCAAACGCGTTTTTTTTATTGGAATGTTGAATAAGCTCTCGCTGTTTTTTTCGTGAAAATTAACCCTTAATAGTCACACAGGGTCTACGGGACCCAAACAAGTTATTTTGATGCCGTACAACTTTTTTTTTCCAATAAAACATACATTTTTTTATATGTGTAAGCGTTTCATTCTTTCCTACTAAATCGCACGTGCATTGGATGAAATAAATATACTTTTTGAAAAGTCCACAGAAACCGCTATGTCTATTTCAAAGTACATTGTTTCCAGATTATAAAGCCATTTTTTTTGTCAATAATTACAAGGGTTGGAGCAATTTTTGTAAAAAAAAGTAATTTTTCACGTTTTTTTTGGCATAATTTTTTTTGCATATCTAAAATTTAATTTTTGATTTTTAACCAATATCTTTGTATTAAACAAGGTTCAAATTATACCTCACTATTTTTTTCATATCGCTCAATGCATTATTTCATTATTTATAACAATTTAAAAATGCCTGGGTCCCATGGACCCAGTATGACTGTAACATGATTCTAGCTAGTGACTACTAAGGGATAAAAAAATTACTCCATTAAAAAAAAATAATTCCTAATGCTTTCAAATGTTTCGAAACTGTTGTGTGATCGACTCCTAATGATTCTGCAAGTTCGGCTAGCGTCTGTCATGAGTCTTCATGAAGTAACGCCTCCAATTCAACACCTCAAAATCGTGATTTTCGAAGCGTCTAAACCAATCTCTGCATGTTGTTTCCGACAGAGCATGGTCGTCGTAAGTCTCAACAAGAATTCTGTGTGCTTCAGCTATAGATTTTTTTAAATAACGTAGTGCAGTAAAAGTCTCCGCAAATAATCCTCTTTTGGCTCGAAATTTGACATGTTAAACACTATGAAAAAAAAAGTTGTTGACACTTCGGTGAAATGACATACACTGGATTTAAAGTTTGCTTATCATACTTCTTCATAGATGCGTTACCATTTTAACCCATACTTGTCACATTTCCGTACAATCACGTACTTGCCACACTCAGTGCCGGATATACACTTTTCTTAAGTATAGGACACTTGACGTTGTGCCGCCCCTCCTATCTTATTGTTAATCGCTTCTATTTACGTATATTCCAGTAAAAGAGATTAAAACCCAGAACTTTTTAGCGTAGAATGCGAATTTTTGACTGAAGGTAGATGGTTGCATACTGAAAGTAACCCCAAATCAAGTATTGCCCCTCAACTCGCCCCAACCCTAAGAAATAGGGGTTGAAAACTTAAAAATCGCCGTATCTCAATAATGAATACCCCGATGAAAAAATGTTTCGAACAAAAGTTGTTTGGAATAATAAAATACGTAAAAAGTCATCTGACGTTCAATCTCCTATCTTTGAAAATAGCGGCACCAAAACACGAGAGCACCACTGACCCAGACAAGGACGCAGCGGGCAAAATAATAATAAGCGGGAAAATAGCAGCACAAAAACGATTCGAACATTCGAAGTTGAT
This sequence comes from Ophion ellenae, assembly GCA_963210295.1. Classification (NCBI taxonomy): domain Eukaryota; kingdom Metazoa; phylum Arthropoda; class Insecta; order Hymenoptera; family Ichneumonidae; genus Ophion; species Ophion ellenae. The sequence goes on along the minus strand of OY723393.1, from coordinate 30,924,637 downwards.
GCGTGTGCGAGCGGAGTATATTCGCTCGCACACGCATCAACCACGAATTTTCGAAACGTTTTTGTGTCGCTATTTTCAAAGATAGGGGGTTGCACGTCAGACAATTTTATACGGATATTATTATTCCAAACAACTTTTGTTTGAAACCTTTTTCGATCGGGTTATTAATTATCGAGATACGGCGATTTTTAAGTTTTCAACCCCTATTTCCGAAGGTTGGGGCGAGTTTAGGGGCAACATTTTATTGGGGTTACTTTCAGTGTACAACCATCTACCTTCAGTCAAAAATTCATATTTTACGCTAAAAAGTGCTGGGCTTTCGTCTCTTTTACTGGACTACTAAGCTTTTTTAGGTGCCTCTAAAATCTGCCGCCCCCTCAAGTCTACCTCCCCTAGGCAGCTGCCTATACGGCCTATTGGAAAATCGAGGACTGGCCACACTGGGGTTGATTTGCACCCCAACGACAACAATGGTTATAAAAAATAAACTATTGCATTTTTTTTACTTGGAAATATTGTCAGATCACCTAAGGAATTCACTTTAAAGGGCTATACCAGTGTGACACTTTCAAAAAATCGATTTTTTTGGCCTTCTTCGACAGTTTGTACTTTCAAGAATATCCTGTAAAAATTTTAAGGCCGTATTTTATGCATTTTATCTTGCAAAAATCGATAGTTAAATCTTCAAACGCGTTTTTCTCGAAATGAGATTTTTCAAATTTGCTGACATTGCAACTCAAAGAGCAAATATCCGATTGACTTGAAATTTGAACTGAGAACTCTTGAATATATTTACTCCACAATGACGTAGGATATTTTCGATTGGATGAAAATTGACGATTTGGCATTGAAAAAAACGACCATTTTATAGGCAAAAAAACACACTTTTTCCATAACTACGCCATTTTGTTAGATTTTGATATTTTTCCAAAAATCCTACGTCATTGTACAGGAAACACCTTCCAGTTTAACGACATTTTTTCCTTTTTCGGTTTCAGCTACTCAATCGGCCGGAATCATGTCAGCAGTGGAGGAACTTTTTTTTGGCACTTCCGAAGGCAGCGCATAAGTCGCTTGGATCTCAATATTTTTATGTGAAAAAATTATGTAATATAGATCAAATACAGCCAAATATATTTTTAAATTTCCGAAACATTTAATTGAGTACTTTTCTTTCAAAAAATTCCCGAAAATCACCCAAATTTTCAGCGTTCACACTGGTATAGCCCCTTAAAAGACCACGTACATTATTTAGTCAAAAATGAAAATTGACCCTCTGTACATTACACATCGATACATTTTCGCATAAGAAAAAAAGTGGTTGGGGTGTTTCGAACCCCACAGTGGCAAGTACGGGTTAAACTACATGCACGCAGTTCCGGTATTTAACGTTATGATATATGGACAATGTTGTGTCAATTGAGAGAGGGGAGAGGGGGAGAGAGAGAGAGAGAGAGAGAGAGAGAGAGAGAGAGAGAGAGGGAGAGAGAGAGAGAGAGAGAGAGAGAGAGAGAGAGAGGGAGAGAATAAGGAGGTAAAGGGCTTAGGAGGTACCCAGGAGAGCAAAAGAGAAAGGGCGAGGAAGGGAGAGGAATAAAAAGAGTATAGGAAATGTATCGGAGAGGGAGTGAGAGAAATATCTGGATATACAGCCACCCGCGACACGTCCACAGTTACAAAGAAGCCAGTCGGCATTGTTTCCCACGCATGGAATGCGGCGGCGTCGGTGGCTGTAGTCGCGATCCTTCTCTCTCTCTCTCTCTCTCTCTCTCTCTCTCTTTTTCTCTCTTATTTTCCCGCTCATTCTCATTCCCTGTATCTATTCGTTCCTCTCAGATCTGCGCGGTCGCGACTGAAAAGACTCCGGCAAAGCGACTGAAATATGTTTTTTTTAGCCATGTCCACGCACTGCAGCAGCGGCGGATAGGCCCCGTCGCGCAACTCCCGTGCGTCCCGACGCGAGAAACTCCAACGGAGCAGCCTCAAACTAACTAGCGCGTTAAATATTGCGATTTGCTCGGCTGTGAAGGAGGAAGAGAGATGCAGGGTGGCTCGAGGCTACTCTCTGCTCTTTCTTCTTCATTGATCGGTTATTCCTCCCATTCTCACCGTTGCTTCGTTCAATGGGTTGATGCTTACTTTTGTTGGGATGCATGCTAATTTTTCGGTATTTCGAAAACCGCGATTTTTTCGCATTTGGATTTTTCATCGCTATCTTCTTCGTCTTCTTAATTCGCTGTTCTCTCGTCCTTATCTTCGTTGTGTTGTGATTCTTCATCTTCAGTTCCCGAATCCTCATTATCTTCACATGTGTCGCCTCCTCGTTTATCTTCGATTGTCTCATTTTCATCTCTGCATCATCTTCGGTTCTCTGATAATTTTCTCCATCGTGTTCTTCTTTATCTCCAAGTCGCTGATCTTCCTTCCCTCCATCTTCGATGCACGCATCCTCATCTTTTCCGACTTCTTCATCCTCGTTTTCTTCTTCTTTATTTTTAGTTCCCTCATCCTCATTCTTCCTCTTCACCATCTTCAGTTCTGTAATGCTCAGCATCTTCATCTTTTTCGCCTTCTTCTTCATCTCGCATACCTTCATGCTCTACGTCTGCTTCATGTTCGGTTCTCTGAAGTTTTTCTTCACCTGTAGTCCTTTCATCCTCATCTTCTCCTTCATCTTCAATTCCCTGATCTTCGTTTTCATCTTCAATTTCTTCATCCTCATCTCCAGTTCTGCGACTTTTTTGTTCATCCCTAGTTCCATCACCCTCATTTTCTCCTCCATCATTGGTTCCTCCCGGATCTTTTTTCATATTTAGTCCCTCCATCCCCATTTTCTCCTTCATCTTCTATTGCCTTATCTTGTTGGTCTCCATTTTAAATTCTCGCATCCGCAGCTTTTTTACTTCTTCATTTTCAATTCCTTCATCCTCATGTTCTTTTTCTTCGTCCTCAGGTCCCGTATCCTCATATCCTTCGTGTTGTTCAGTTCCCTCGTCTTCTTTGCCTTCTTCTTCATCTTCGATCCTCATATTCTCCTTTTCCTTCTGCATCTTCAATTTCCTCATCCTCAACCCCTCCGCCTACTTGATTTTCCCTCAGCCTCATTCTTTCCCATCTCCTCCGCCTCCATCATTTTCCCGTCGCCTCATCTGGGGAAGGACCCCATGTTCAGTTCCTTCATCCTCATCTTCTTTACCTTCAGTTCCCGCCCTTACCCAGGGGTGCCTCCCGCAGTGCACATCACCCGGGATGTCGTCGTTCTTCTCTCTCTCTCTCTGTCTTCGCGCTCTCCTCTCTCTCTCTCTCTCTCTCTCTCTCTCTCTCTCTCTCTCTCTCTCTCTCTCTCTTTCAATCTTCTTATGCCGCGGTCGTTCTCCTCGCGACGACCTTTATTTATTAGCGCAATTAAAGAAACAGAGTGTCGGGGCGTCCTCGCACGGTCTCGCGTATGCAGCGTCCCCGTCGGCTTTCTTCTGTACTCGGAGACGCAATGGCGAAATGGCGATCCTAAAATGCGCGCCCTCTTCGATCCCTCCCTCCCGTTCGATCAGAAGGAACTCTTTGTCGCAGTAATCGCTGCGAAGAGACGCAAGACACGCGACAGGATTCGCCGGCTGAATTCAGCGTACGCGTCAGAAAAGCATCGTTACAAGCATCGATATAGTTAACAACAACGATTAACATAATAAAGCGAGCAACAATAATATCAAAAAATCATTTTAAAAAACACTTAAGGCCTCAGGCCACAGTACGGGTGTAAAATCATGTGCGAATTTAACAATTTTTTTTTTCGTACGAAAAAGCGGATCACTCATAAAATTAATTACACATCTATTTGGTATGAATATCAAGCTGTTAGAAAAAATATATTTTTTTTTTCGATGTACAAAATGGCCGATTACTCGAAACTTCTCGAAACAGCTTTTTTTCTAATTGACGTGACAAATAACTTCAACAATTTTCACTCGATTTACTTCAAATTTTAAAGTCATGTTCCTAATTGCATCTCGCAGAGAAGTAGGTACGGAATTTCTGATTAATCGAAAACTTTTCATTTTATGAGCAGTTCATGAGCAGTTATACCGAAATTATTCACTGAAAATTCATTTCTCAAGTTCGAATACCTACAACTTTTGAATAAAACAATATTTTTTCAATTTCGTACGTACTTCTCTAGGTATTCTAATGTAGATTGACGAGAGTTTTTGTTTTTTTTTTCGAAGTCAAAAATGGTGGATGCTCAATGTCACGCCGCGGAGCGCCTAAACAAAAAAGATAACTTAAAAAAAGATTAGTAGTTGGCCATTTGGTACATCGAAAAACGAAAATCCTAACAGCTTGATATTCATACTAAATAGACGTGTAATTAATTTTGAGTGAATAACTGTTTCATAGGAAAAAAAAATTGTTAAATTCGCACATGATTTTATACTTTGGTTACTGTGGCCTAAGGCCCCAAGACGTATCACTATTGGAACGTTAATTCAAAATAATTCAGCTAGATCCTCGTCGAATCAAAAAGCGCCGTCTTCCATCATTGCCGTAAGCAATTACGTTATTAGGACGTTGAACAAGTCCTCGCTGTTTACCAACAGATGGCGTTACCAGAACTGCGTGCGTGTAGTTTAAGATGGTACCCCATCTACAAACAAGTACTATAAGCAAGCGTGAAATTCAGTGTACGTCATTTCGCCGAAGTGTAAACAACTTTTTTTTTCTCATAGTGTCAAACACGTCAAATGTCGTGCCAAAGAAGGCTACTTGCGGGAGATTTTACCGCACGACTTTATTCGAAAAAAAATCTGCCGCTGAAGCACACCGAATTCTTGTTGAGACAACATGCAGGGATTTGTTTGGACGCTTCAGAAGTAACGATTTTGCTGTGTCGAATTGGAGGCATTCCTTCGTAAAGACTTAATCCAAACGGTAGCTGAACTCGCATAATCATTAGGAGTTGATCACACCACTGTTTCGAAACGTTTGAAAGCATGATGAATGATTTTTTACCAATTGCTTTTATGAATTGTTCAAGACTCTTCAATAAAAGAGCTATGTGGATATGGGAAGATCACGAAGTCCCATGGCGTTTTCATAGCAAGGAAACTAGACCACTGAGAAGAATATTCGATCTGGTGATAAACGATAGAAACGCCACTGCCATTTCTAGCGATCTGTTGGCTCGCCGATGTCTTTTTATCAGACATGCTGGCCTCCAGCCAACATCATTTAGCTCGCAGACTTTATAGAGACGTCCTCTCTCTCTCCCTCTTTCTCTTCGTTCCGAGGGCTGTGCGTCGTCGAGGCTCTGTTAAAAGGCCGAGCGACGATTCGTCAAAACGTGAGCCAGGCCGTGGATCGATGTCTCTGCCGTGTACCCCACGGGATGGCTTGTTATACCGATTTAGAGCGTGTTGTTCACCAGCTCGAGCTTTCGCTCTTTTCGGTCCCTAGGCTTTTTCCCAAACTATCCGTACAGATGCGTTGTCACGGCTGTTGCGTCGTACAGCCACGTCTCTTTCCTCGTTTTCCCTTCGCTCCATCTCGCCGTCGCAGTGGTCGCTTCGCTTTGAAGAGAGGCGTCGTGCCGCGTCGGGGGACTCGTGTCAAGTAATTGCGGCTTCTGTCGCGCGCTGTCATCTTTTCCCAATGCGTGTGTACTCAAACACCCGCGCAAGTGCAATCCTCTCTCTCTCTCTCTCTCTCTCTCTCTCTGTCTCTCTGTCTCTCTCGTCGCGGGGCGTTAATTTGGCGCCACCAAGCGAAACGACTCGCTCAATTTCCCCGGCTTCAACGTTATTACTGTTTTGATATTGCTCAGCCGGGACGGGAACGTACCACTGGATATTTGTACTTGCCAAAGTTCTCGGCTCGTTTTATTCGCCTTTTTCCACACTTCTCGCGTTATATTCCTTCGTCTTTCAGTCAACGAAGCCCAATGCACGCGCAATCTCGCGAGCACGTATATCTACGCGTATGTGTGATATAGCTCACGCGGATCGTGTCTCAGATCCGAGGGAGCGATATCTTGAGCAAGATATATGCATAATCCCTCTCGTCCTTCTTGTCTCGTACACTTGTATCGCCGCGACACACGCGGCAAAACGTTTTATCGTCCCCTCTTCCCTCTGATTCATTCTACTGCAGAACCAACACCGCCACCACCAACACCACCACCACCGCCCCCCTGGCCACCTTGTGTCATTCGTCGTTTCTCTTCCTTCTTCCGGCTCACTCGCACACGCCGGTGAGATCGTCTGAGATCCAGGGAAGAGGGCGAAAATTATGCTACATCGGATTACGTCGACGAGTACGAACGGACAGATGCAGCTGGTGGCGAGGACTCGGCGCATCGTTCATCGTTTCGTAATTGACGCGAGGGTTTTTTTTTGTGGGGTTTTGGGGGTTTGGGAGAACGGAATGGGAATTCGGTTTCTGCGGGGGGAAATACATTGATAGGGGACAGTGAGGCGTGAATTAAGGGGTCGGGCCACAGTGACGGGTAGAAAATTATGTGCGAATTTAAGAAATTGATTTTTCGTGGGAAAAAGTGATTCACTTGGAAATTAATTACACATCTATTCAGTATGAATATCAAGCTGTTGGAAAGTAATTTTTTTTCGATGTATAAAAAGACTCGAAACTTCTCGAAACAGCTTTTTTCCAATTGGCGTGACAAATAACTTCGACAATTCTCACTCGATTTACTTCACATTTAAAAGTTATGTACCTAATTGCATTTCGAGGTCGAGGTCGAGGATTTAGAAGTTATGAACATTCCGTCGACCGTGGAAGACCTACACTATGGGCCTGGTATCGATGATTCCATGTAAGTTGACAAATTTCATGATTTATTCATTCCCAAATTTTCAAACGCGTTTTTCTCAAAATCACGTTTTACAAATCGGTACCCAAAATTTCTCGAAAACCAATGAACCGATTGCCTTGAGGTTTTTTGTGGTTGTTCTACACACCATTATCTAGTACTTGTCGTAGGATTTTTTTTCCCGTTACTTAGTTTTTGTTTTGTAGGCAAAATAATAACTAAATTTCGGCCCAAAAATCACTATTTATGTTCAAACGTCCGCCATTGTGTCATAAATCGATATTTTCAAAATCGGCTATGACAAGTACTAGATTATAGTATCCAATTTAATAATCTTTTTGGTTTTCATTTCTGATGATTTTTTAAGAAACGCCAGTGGGTACGGTATACGCACATTTATTTACGACGCTCCAACGATCATGCAATATCCTTGTATATTTTGGATATTTTTAGATAAAGAAAACTAAACATATTTTTGAATGTATGTACTTTTAGATAATTAAAACCCCAATCCGAAATTTCACATAGTTCTCCTTGAAAAAATTCACAAAAATAACCTTTTTCCACCTCCTAGGTGAATATCTCCCCTTAATCGAAAACTTTTCATTTTATGAGCAGTTCACGAGCAGTTATAACGAAATTTTTCGCGTCAGAAAAGCATCGTTACAAGCATCGATATAATTAACAACAACAATTGACATAATAAAGCGACCAAAAATAATATCAAAAAATCATTTAAAAAAAATACTTAATGCCATTCTTACTTAAAGGCCATGTCACTCAAATAGAAAAGATTGTATATCTGTTTGAAATTCCGCGATTTCAAGATTCTGGAAACATGACCAAAAGAGTCGAACATTTTTTTTTTTCATCTTTTTCGATCTCCCGAGTGCTTTTCCAAAGGGAAATTTGTCGCTGAAAATGAAAATGATGCAATTTTTCTTGAAAGCCCAAGATAACGTTGGATAATTGCAAACAAATTATATTTGTATTAAGCTCATACGAGGATCGTTTCTTGTGTGTGTGTGTGTGTGTGTGTGTGTGTGTGTGTGTGTGTGTGTGTGTGTGTATATATATATATATATATATATATATATATATATATATATATATATATATATATATATACAAGATTCGAGTATATGCCATGCATATACTCGAATCTTGTGTCTTTCACTCGAGTCATCCCTCTCTCTCGCTCTCTCTCATTTCTCTCTGTCCTTGTGTGCACTCGAGGTAGCCTGCATACCTCGGTGTGTCTAAAACTGTCTCGGTACGAAACTCTCGTGGCACAAAAGCTCCTACTTCGCCGTTTCTACATCCTTCATTCGATGTGTACACACACACACACACACACACACACACATATATATATATACATATATATATATATATATATATATATATATATATATATATATATATATATCCACATTTGTAGCGTCATCACACTGTAGTCTCTCTTCTCGTTGCGGTACACTTTCAACACTTCTGGCGTATACAGCCACAGAGAAAGCTCTTAATTTACCTCTTCCCCTTCTCTCTCTCTCTCTCTTTCTCCCTCTCTTTCCTAGCAAACTTGGATTGTTCCGTACCCCAGCAATTGTAACGCGAAAATGCGTCCGCGTGAGCGAAATGAAAAAGAGTCAGGGGTTGTTCTTAATGTTTTATTTTTTATTTTTTTTGCGAAGCCACGTGCGAGAGGATCGAACGCGTTCGAAGGAGAATGGGAAGAATCGAGAGGAGCGAGGAGCAGAGAAAAGACGCACATAACAATTAGGTCGTGTTGTCTTGAATTCTAAACAGGCTAGTGAACCGAGATCCTGTTGCTTCGACGGAGATTCTCTTTCCTTCCCTCGCCCTCCTCTCGCCCTCTCTCTCTCTCTCTCTCTCTCTTTCTGCCTCTCTTTCTCTCTCTAGAGTGCTCAGAACAGACAGACCGAACGAAAACGTCCGCGGTATAAATGTGGTCCTAAACGACACCGATATAGATGCTGAACGCTGATCACTTGCCAAAGTCCCCTACCTGATCCTCCATCGTTTCTCCCTCACCGCTTTTTTCCTCCCTCGGACTTTTTCCACTTGCAATACGAAGCTTTTTTGCTGGAAACATTCTGTTGTGTCTCTCCGTTTCGATGTCGCTCCCGAAGACAGGAAAGCAACGATGTCATTTGTCCGAAGCCAAAAATGACACCAGATTTCCAGTGTGACAAGAGTCAGCCATGTCGTCTTTGATGAAACGGTGAGTAAGTCAGTGTATTTTTGGATGTATCATTGAAGTCTCAATGGAGTCAAATTTACATTCTTCCTCGACGACGTCGTCGTCCCCGAGAGTGCAGATAGCATCGATCTTGCTTGCTTTTCAGCTCTCCATCCTCTGCTCCTTCGCATTGCCTCGTGTGTCTTTGGTTCCCGATGAATACGCCGATGCGTTGGTCGCAATTGCCTGCTCGGCTTGCTTGGGCCGCTCGCAGCCGTGTTCGCCACGGGTAAGAATAAGAAGGAAGAAGCAACTGAGAGGAAGGAGGAGAGTGGCGAGTTTGTTGGGCGCACTCGAAGGGGTATTAACTCTCGGAGAACGACGGCGAAACAATTGTTAGGGGCTTGTTAGAGTTGTCGAGCTAATGGCGCACTTTATTACTTCGCGGCATCGAGGAAACGAACAGACGAGGCTCGAATGATCATACCGCTTCGATGAAAGCGCAAAATGAGGGGGGTTGGATGGTCTTTGGATTGGGAAAGGTAATCGCATCATACTCATTGGCAATTGAGGCAAGGAGAAGAATCAAGAGACTGACCTTTGAGTTTGTCGTGGGCCAACGCTCTTTGAAAGTGTTCCTCGACCTCGGAGGCCGCGTCGCCTCGATAATGAGTAAAGACAACGCAATTGGCGTTGAGGTACGTTGCCCTGCTTTCACCATCGTCCGAGTCTTCGGCTGCCGTTCCTGCAGGACCTACCGCTGGATCAAAGAACGATGATTGCGTGAGGAAAGAACGTTTCGTCTCAAAGTACAGATTGAGGCCTGGCGTGACGCATTGCCGTTGTATTTTATCGTTTTTTTTTTTTGGGTACCGTGAATACATGATGCATGAATTCTCTCACCATCCGTCGATCGGTCGTCGTCCAACGTTCTCGAGGGTTGCGAAGTGGTGGTTGCGGTCGCTAGGGGAGGTCTTGGCTGTGGTAGCGTTGGCCTCGGTGATGCCGGACTAGGCGCCGATCCTACCGATCCCGCGCTACTCGGCTGACCTTGGGGTACACTTCCGCCTGCCGCGCACAGCTCCAGACCCGCAGCCTCCAAGGATCTTTGGTGAATGTTGAGCTGTAACAACCGAAGAGAAACGTCCTTCTTAGCTATCCAGTGTGAATTCTTGGCGATCGCGATTTTGATGGATCGCCTGGGTGATGCAGGAAAAACGCATAGACACGGAGATTTCTTGGTCCCCAGGGGAAAACGGTACAGAGGTGTGTCCACTGGGGCGCACAACGACTCCTGGTTGTACACGAGAGGTGTCGAGGAATCGATAAACCGTTTAATGCCCTGTATGCTCTACTCATTCGCCGGGCCAGTCGAGTGCTGGAACTCTCGAGGGAGAGACAGAGAGAAAAGGAGGGGAAGCCTTTGTCTACCAGCTGGGTCAGAATGCGGCAGGATTGGACCCGAGAACAATGGAATTTACGGCGATCGTTGAAGGAAAACTCGTAAGGAGACGATATAATCCGTGTGCCTCGGGCTCCACTCCCAATCGCCTCTTTGCACTACGGGCATATAAAGTTCGCGGTTCTTTCCGTTTCTGGCAGGCGAAAACCACCGAGAATGACTCTATATGCGCTCACGCTACGCGACGTTCATTATTATCAAGGGAAAGCAGTAGCCGGTATCTGTTCTTTTTTTCTTCAAGTTTCTTCTTCTTGCCAATTCGGGTTGCACATGCTGACGACGTAACCAGACGCAGCGGTCGGAATAAAGCTGAAAGGCAGCTGGAAAGAGCTTGTGGAAGTCTTGCCCAGCCGGTAGGAAAGTCTGCCAACATGGCAATTCCAGAGGTTGAAAACTTTTGGGAACAGCATGAGCATGGCAGTCAGCAGATCATCAATGATAGGTATTAGAGCCTGTCGTTGTACATTGAAATTCCTATCGTCTGTATCCGAGGAACGTGAGATACAGTGGGATATGTGTCATCTAACAAGGGATAGTGGCAGAGTGAGAATGACTAGATCAAAGGATAGCAGTAGCTGGTATCTGCTTTTTCAAGTTTCATCTTCTTGCAAATTTGGGTTGCACATTCTCATGACGTAATGAATGGCAGCGATCGAATGCAAGCTGAAAAGCAAGCTGGCAATCGCTTTTGGAAGACTTGTTCAGCCTGTAGGAAAGTCTTCCAACGTGGCAATTCCAGAGGTGGGAAACTTTTGGAAGCATCATGAGCACAGCAGTCAGCAGATCATCAATTCAGGTATTAAAGCCTGTCATTGTACATTCGAATTCCTATCGTCTGTATCGATGCTCGAGGAACGCGAGACACAGTGAGATATGTATCGTCCAACAACGGATAGTGAAAGAGTGAGAGGGAGAGTTGAGGATGAGTCGAGAGGCTGTCCGATGACAGAAAGCGATCGTACGATACGGTTGGGAAACGGGGGTGTCATATAGATATATAAAGGGTGAACGAGAGTTCCATTGAGTCGCATAGCGATGCCGGGCGTCGGTGACGTCCATAGCACGAATGTCGGTAGAGGATGTCGCTCACGTCCACACAAGTGGAGGATCGGAGAAGCTGCAAATAGCGCGGCCGCGAGCCCAACTATGCGACTCGGGATTGCGAGAGATCTGCGAGGATCGCAGCTCGCTTTGTATCCTCCTCTTGTCGTCGTTGTTGGTCGCCTTCGTCTCGCGTCTCATACAACATTCGCACACACATAGATACACACCCAGGGTGCAATCTTTCATCCAACGAGACCAAATAGAACGTCGTCCATAGGTGCATTGCGCACGAGACACAATTCTCACTTCATCTAATCGATCGCTCTATCTATCGATTAGGCTTACAACGATATGCGAACAAGTTCCCAAGTCGAACGACAGTTAAATGTTGGTTTACCATTATTTTTATTTCGGAGATGTTGTCTTTAGTAGTGGGTCGAATTACGACGTGATAAAAATAAAGCCAAAAATTACTGCTCGAGGATTCATTAAGGTAACAGACCTCTCGGGTTTTGAAAAATATTTCAGTTGTCTCTAAGCTCTTTCTTGCTCGTGCCAAATATATATATATATATATATATATATATATATATATATATATATATATATATATATATATATATATATATATATATATATATATATATATATTAAAGCAATGACAATTAATTTTTATTTAAGCTCTCAACATTTTTGTATTAAATAATTTTAAAAAATTAATAAAATATGTTGAAAAATATTATACGTCATCAGTCTCATTAGCAGCCCCTATTTTATTTTTTTACTTGTACAAGGGAATGGAATCCCATATTTTTAAGGGCTTACATCTAGTCGAATTTTTTTAAATATCATTTTTTGGTTTTCGACAGATTCTCAAAATATAAGATTTCAAGAATATTCTCTGAAAACGTCAAAGCGATCCGTTTGTCCGATGGAGGGAGTTATGGGCATTTATAGGTAGGTTCTGCGAACCGGCGGACCGCGAGCCGGCGAAACTTAAAAGCGTTTCTTTTCAAAATGACTTTCGCAAGATCGGTAACTACGATATATAAAAGATCACTGCACCGATCAACTTCGAATTTTACGACCTGCTTTTACTTATCAAGAAACAGTGCTTCAACGAAGGATTTTTTCATGCAATTTTTTTTTTTTTTTAACGAAAATGGTACGTTTTTTTCACCGAAAATAGATACTTTCACTTTGATTACGGGCATTTTTTTCAAAAATCAATATTTTATTGAATCCTCCGTCCAAGCACTAGATCATTTCATGGAAAAACTGTTTGATTTTTTTTATTCCGAATTATTTATTTCCGAGCGGCAGTTGTCAACGCGAAGGAGGTTTTTCAAACAGCGGTCTGCACAAACAATTGCATCTACCACATTTATAAATATTATTCAAAACGGAAGGTGTTAAAAATACTTAAAACTATACTCTGTAACGTAAAAAAAATTCTTCTTTTTTCGGGCCATGAGCAACGTGTAACGCGCCAAAACATTTCGTAACTGTTCTTTTTATTTAAGACGCAAGAAGTTATAACTTTGAGAGGCGATAAGGAAAATACATAAATATTTTTTGGATCACCTTTGAAAATACCTGTAGGGCCCACTTTTTCCAAGAACTTTTTTTTTACAGTATACATTTTTTTGCTATGGCCCCAAATAAAATATCGTTTGTTGGCTTCACCTCGATATAAATATTAATATACATATACATATACATATATATATATATATATATATATATATATAGATAGATAGATAAAGGCACATGGTACACGCGAAACATTATCCTTTGCTCTGTCCCCAAAATCCCGTAAAAGAGGCTATCCTCCAACGAAGCCACCTGGGTGATGCGAAGTTCACCGTTATCTCCTCGCACCTGCAACTTTTCGCACGTATCATTTTTTTTATCATTCTTTACACTCATAAGCTGCGCAAGCTTCGTCGTGCTCTCAGATCGAAGGATCTCGCCGGGCAACCTTTGCCCTCGAGGTGTCATCTCACCTCCGGCACTTTAGACCGTGTCTCAGTGACCTTGGAGCAACACACGAAAGTCTTTAGAACGTACGCGGAGAACGAAAGGACACGATCCCGCGATCAAGATGATCTGCCCAGAAGGATGTCAAGCTCTTTCTCGCTCGGTTTTCACGGCTCCTTCTCTCCTTGTCCTCTCTCATTCCGTGGCTCCAAGGTGCTTCAAGGATGATGCATCAATGTACGAGCTAGCCTCCGGAAGACAACATCCGGTTCTCGCTGTGTCCTTATACCTGCCGTACTTTTCCGAAGCTGGAAAACGTGGCTCGCTATAGGTGGAAAGTTCTACCCGCCCCTTTTAGCCCCTCAAGGGAGTCGCCTCTATGCGAAAATTCGCACAACACTCGTGCCGGTAACCAGTTGCACGGGCAAGCGAGCCAAATGGATTGTAGGTAAGGCCAACGAGGGGAGTCGATTCTCAGCCAATGCGAGATCCACATAGACAAGTATAAGAACCAAATACGAGCACCCTCTCGCAATAGTCCGCCTAACCAATTACGTCCATACATCAGTGGCTGAGAGAGGCGTGTGCGCCGGCACGATGTGTGCTGCTCCCGTGAACGGCTGAGTACCAAACAGGAATAAGTTGACGGTGATGTATGCCACTGAGGGCTGCCTTTGGCATGAGGGAGCGGGGGTGGCTATGGGACGCCGCGCTCACTTGGCCGTTGTACCCGGCGAATGTGCCACACTGCCAGACCGTACTTATCGGGCCTCCTTCTACTTGTACGGCATATGAAGGCAACGAGCGAGAAAGACGGATGGACAGAAAGCGAGAGAGGCGGATGAGAAGGTGAAGAAAAAGAAGAATAGACGGAAGATGTTCACGAGAGAAGGATGATGATGAGAAAAGAAGTGGAGATATATATCCGTATACGTGTGAGTCTTCGTATATGCATATGCAGTCATGTATACGCTTACATTTGGACTCGAATTGCACGCGATGCGGAGTGTAAGAACGTTCTACTCATCCCCGCTAGATGTTATCATTATCTGCTCTAATAAACTCCGTGCCGACATTCCACGCTGCAGTACATCACTGCTGCGGCCTCGCTCAACTGTCGAGCAACACACACAGACGTATGCTCGCCGAGCGCCGTATACCGATTCCTCAAAGGGAGAGACGCGAGACGAGCAGCCCTCGCGAATTTTCGTTTTTAGTTTCGCCCGCGCGAGAAACGAGACACAGTTTTTCACTTTCCGTGGCAGTCCTCGCGAATACGCACTATCGGCTGAAGAGATCCAAAAGGATCCAGGGTTTCGGGCTGAGGGAAGACACCGAGCGGAGCGAGCGGACGAAATGGCCCTCCGGTCGAGTGATGAGCCGGGAGAGCTCAACTTTATTCTACCGCGAGGATAGCCGGCTTGAGTGCGAAATATTTCACGCCCACGCGCGCCTGGGATGCGACACCTGGTCGACGCAAGGCTTATCACGATCACTGGGGTCGGAGCTTGGGATCTTTTTCCCACATTTATCCAGCTGTATTGAGAGCCTCGGGGCCTGGGGGAGGGCACATGCCTTCATCAATGATCCGCGCGATGAGTGGTCTGGGACAGGAAAGACTTGTTCGGATCTGGAGAGAAGACGCTGAGGAGTTGCCAAAATGGAATGGTCAAATTGAGAACTTCTGGTCGAGAAAGAGCTCATCACTAATGGAGTGTTACCGCGAGGTTAGGATCTTTCTGCCACATTTGTCTGACTACATTAGGACATCCAGAGCTCAGAGGAGTGGACATGGCTTCATCAACAACCCTCGTGATGTTCTGGTACAGAGAATACTCATTTGAATCTCAGGAGGATTCTGAGAAATTGGCCAACATTGGATAGTAAAATTGACAACACTTGGTGAGATAAAGGGCTTATCGCTGTGGCAGTGTTGCCTCGAGCTTAGGATCTTGTTCTCTCATTTGTTTGACACCATCAGGACCCTCAGGTCCACAAGAGTGAACAAGCATTTATCAATGATCCTCGTGATGACTGTTGTGGTACAGGGAAGACTTATTCGAAGTTGAGGAGAAGACTACTAGGAATTGGTCAACATGGTTGGAGCTTAACAAAATGGCAAAGAGCTTAGGATCTTTCTTCCACGTTTGCCTGACTACATCAAGACTTTCAGAGACCAGAAGAATGGACATGTCTTCATCAACAATCCTCGTGATGACTGTTCTGGCCTAGACAAGATTTATTCGAACCCGATGAGAAGACACCTAGCAATTGGCCAGACCTTGATAGTAAAATCGATAGCACTTGGTGAGAGGAAGGGCTTATTGGTATCGCAGTGTTGCCTGGAGCTTAGGATCTTTTTCCCATATTTGTCTGACTACATCAAGACCTTTAGAGACCAGAAGAGTGGATATGTCTTCCTCAACAATCCTCGTGATGACTGTTCTGGCCTACAAAAGACTTATTCGAACCTAAGGAGAAGACACATAGGAATTGGCGAGAACCTGCATAGTAAAATTGATAGCCCTTCGTGAGATAAAGAGCTTATCACTATCGCAGAGTTTCCTGGGACTTAGGATCTTTCTGCCACGTTTGCCTGACTACATCAAGACTTTCAGGGACCAGAAAAATCGACATGTCTTCATCAACAATTCTCGTGATGACTGTTTTGGCCTGAAGATCACTTATTCAAACCTAAGGAGAAGACACCTAGGAATTGGCCAAACCTGAATAGTAAAATTGATAGCACTTGGTGAGATAAAGAGCTTATCGCTATCGCAGAGTTGCCTGGAGCTTAGGAGCTTTCTACCACGTTTGCCTGATTACATCAAGACTTTCAGAGACCAGAAAGTGAATATGTCTTCATCAACAATCCTCGTGATGACTATTCTGGCCTAGAGAATACTTATTCGAACCTAAGAAGAAGACACCGAGGAATGGGCCAAGCCTGAATAGTAAAATTGATAGCACTTGGTGAGATAAAGAGCTTATCGCTATCGCAGTGTTACCTCGAGCTTAGGACCTCTCTCCCACATATGTCTAACTATATCAGGACCCCCAAGGTCTAGAAGAATGCACATGCCTTCATCGCCTATCCTTGTGAGGAGTGTTCCACTACAGTAAACACTTATTCAGCCCTGAGGAAAAGATCCCAAGCAACTGGCAAAAACTAAGTAGTAAAATCGCCAGCAATTTCGCCCGGCAATGGCGACCTCATTGTCACAGATGTACATTTGCAGCACCAGTGTGCTGTAAATCTTGTGTAAGTCCATCCGGAAGTACTCCAGAACTTTTTCCACTCGATATTCCCCTGCCCTGTAGCTCCTGGCCAATTTTATGAGGACAAATGTTCCAGTGAAAAAAAAGAAGAACAAGCAAGACCAAGGAACCGACTGCGTGTAAACGTTCGAAGGCTGAAAACTTCGCGGAAGCTGTAAGTCACCGTGAACAGAGAAAATTGCGCAGCGGGAGAGAAATAAATGAAATAAGGTTGTCTGCGAAGGCTCGCACACGGGTGCGTATAGGTGTACGTATACGTGGGTCGTTTAATTCGCGGTCGACAATGTGGTAATTAATCGAGGTGTGGGGCGAGAGCGGTGCAAGAGAGGAAGGGAAGAAAAGAGCAACCTTCGACTCGCGTTGCGTTCTCGTGTGATCGTCGTATAGCAGCGCGTCCTTCCCGCAGGCTCCATCCGTACACGTATACAACAATACGTAACTGTGCGTGTATATACGCGGATCTGTGCGAAGCTTTCCGTGGATTCAGGCCCTGATCGTCCCGAGGCTTCTTTCGCAGCTACAACGACGAGAGAGAAAGAGTTGCGCTCGCACGATCTCCTCGCGGGTCCTTCAAAGCATTCCGTGGATGGCTCCACTCTCTGTCTTCCTCTGAATCTTTTCCTTCCCCACTCTCTTTCTCCCATTCTTCTTGAGTCCAACAGCCAGGCGATTCGCCGTCGAATCCGCGACTCTCAAAGATCGCAATGCTCGAACTCTTGGGGCCCACGGTTCACTCGAATCCTGGCTGCGTTCCATAAAAATGGAAAAGCGGGAGGATTTTCTTCCTCAGTGCATCTCGCTTCTGTTGGCGCTCCGTAGCCACTCAATTGCATCAGGACACAGTGACGACACTTCACTGACAATATTTCTGACACGTGGTACCGTCGGCCAGATTGACGTCCATGGCTGATACACATTCGACGACATCTGGATCATTGGGTCTTCACGATGCATATTATTGTCTATTTCGGGTACAGCAAGTGATCAGTGAGTGCAACAACATTTTATGATCCCTGAATTATCCCTTCCGTCCAAAGCAAAAAAGTATCACATCGGTGAAGCAACTGTAGAGAAGTTTTAAAGCAGCCTAAGGAAGTGCGTTTTGCGCTGAGATCACATCACACCAATAACATCACCCAAGTGAGAGTGTAATCTGGACAGACAAAGAGGAACAGAAGGCCAAGAGGGATGAAGAATAGTCGGCTAGTATATTATAAATAACGGCTGGTTCGGACCCATAACAACATCTGGATCATTGGGTCTTCGCAATCCATATTCGCCTCATTTCTAGCAGCTCGCCATTGTCCTCATCGTTCGCTTTACGGTCTACTTCGGGTAAAGCAAGTTTTCAGTGAGTGCAACGACATTTTATGATCCCTGAATTCTCCCTTCCACTCAGTGCAAAAAAGGATCACATCTGTGAAGCAACTGCAGAGCAGTTTCATAGCAGCCCGAAGGAAGTGCGTTTTGCGCTGCGATAACATCACACCCTCAGTCCCAAGCGAGAGTGTAATTTGGATAGGCAAAGAGGAACAGAAGGCCAAGAGGGATGAAGAATAGTAGGCAGGTATATTATAAATAACGGCTGGTTCGGATCTCGATCAAAGGAGCATTCGTATGTGTTGTCTCTCCGATCCGATCGGATCCCGAATCATGAGGTTCCCACATCAATTCGCGTCGCCGGTGAGCACGGAATCTTCGTCAATCTGTGCTGCCGTTGTGCGAGGGCGATACGCGCACCCTTTGGGATAGGGAAAGAGGATGCCCGTGAGTAAAACAGGAGGGATCGACGGTGATGAGGAACAAGCGGAGGGAGCTCATGAGTTTCGTGGCCACGGTTAGCTCGGCTACGTAGCTAAGATCGCGACGCGACGAAACGAGGAGGACGAAGACGGCGAGAACGAAGAAGAAGAGGATGGAAGGGATCTGTGAAGTTTCGCAGTGGAAGGATCAGAGGAGAGGAACCAAGCTGGAGAGAGCAAGAGAGAGAGAGAGAGAGGTAGATAAAGCTGGTAACAAGCTACCATGTGGCCATGGGGGTATCTCGCAATTTGTTTGCCGGACACGGCCATTCGTCGACACGATTCTCCTATCTTCCCTCGAAGATGAGAAGAGTCCGACTCTCAATCTTTGCCGCGCGAGAGGATCGCTGGGATTTTCATCCTCTCGCCTTTTTCTCCCTCGTCTCCTCGGCCTTTCTCCTCTTCGTCCTTTACGTCCTTGCTCGCCCACTTCCCAGTCTCTGCCGGTACCAACAGGCGATTTCTCGTTCCGATCCGCTCACGGTGGAGGCCCTTCCGAGACTGTCGATAAGCACACCGCGGAACGAGTTCTCTTTAGTTGAATTTCGTTCATTAGCGAGCGAATGAGCCGCGCCAGGTGGACGACGACCGCAACGACACGCATGTATGCATACACGCATACGGCGGCACGCCCGATTAGCTCGAAAACTTATGAGGCGAACGTTACGACCTCCAGCTCCTCCACTTGCAGATTCTTCGCTTTCCTCGCTCATTGTCGGTGTGCTAACTTCTGTCAATCGGACTGCCGATTCACCCGTCATCAACGTAATCACCCGGGACGCGTAAAATTTTCAATAACTGCTCCCCGCGCGTAATCGCGGTAGGCGTATGCACCTGATGTACATATTCCCTACTGGGCAATGATCCATAAATGGGCGCACACTTAACACGAGTGCGCGCGGGTATCGGAGAGCTGATGCGGAGTGTCCCGAGGTGAAGTAGCTGCGCCTCGAGTACGCACGCAATCGCTGTTCTCAACTAACTCGTAAATGCTTTTTGCCCGTAATTCCTCGCGTCTACAAATCGAGTCGTTCGATCGGGAGACGGCAGCAGAAGGAACGAGGAACGGGATAAAGAGGGTATTAGGAGTTGTATCGTCGGACGAGCACGTACTGCAGTAGATGCACTTGCCTTTATACCGGTCACTGCATTCGCTTACTGGTTGCATCGATACATATATATGTGGGTATTTATGTATAAGTATATATAAGTCTACTAACTCCCCATACTCACGCTGATGAAAAAAAACTTTATTGAAATCAATATATCAATCAGATTTCAGTATTTGATACGATCAATCAATCAATATATTAAAAGCATGTATATGTGTGTGTGTGTGTGAGTATTTGTGTGTGTGTTACACGTAAAACCGGTTTTCAGCTTATTTGGGTTGGTCGCATTGGTGTATATATATGTGGGTGTTAGGAAGGTCGATGCAAAGCCTTAAGGGCGTGATATATCTAACCTAGGTTAACTTAGTCCAAAATCTAAGGATTTCGATTTATCATGGTAAGTATGGTTTTTGGAAAAATTCCCAGAATTAGGTACTCACTCGTTTACCTCTTATGTTAATGCTATTTTTTTTAAACAGCATTGCCATAAGAGGTATTTTTTTACTTGTCTTTAATTATTCAACACGCCCCATTTAGTTAGTTTTGGGCATACAGATGAATGTATTTGTGTTTGTCGATTGAATGCACATTAAGCTAAGACGCAAATACGTTTTTAGTTGCCAATTATTGTCTGTTTGAACATTACGAACGAATTAGTACCTTATTTTGGGAAATTTTCCAAAAATCATACTTACCATGATAACTGGAAATCCTGAGACTTTGGACTAAGGTAACCTAGGGTAGATATGTTCGTAACGAAGTGACCGATCACCCCCTTAAGGCTTTGCATCGACCTTCTTAACACCCTGTATAGGGTGGCTCAAAATGACCTGACATTTTTATTGATTAATAAAATGTATTATTCATTTGAAAAGTACGAATATTTTTATTTCAATGTAAAGTACAAACATGGAGGGTATGGGTGGAACACAATATCCGATAAATGACCGCCTCGTGCCTGTTTGCAAATGTTCAGTCTTTTGGCAAAATGTTCTATAACATTTTGGCATAATTGCAGACTAATTTAATTAATGGTGCGTCCAATTGATTTCTTGAGCTCCTGAATGGTCTGTGGATCATTGACATACACTTTTCCTTCCAGAAAACCGCAAAGAAAGCAGTCGAATGGCGTCAAATCGCACGATCTTGGTGGCCAATTCACATCGACGCGGTGCGAGATACGACCAAAAAACTTCGTCTGCAATAACTGCATTGTTTCGTTTTTTTTTTATTGGAGGGGGTAAATGTTAGTAAAAGGCTGGAGCTCATTGGCCCATTTAGCCTTCCGAATACAATGCGTGGTTGAACAGTGGTATGCATTGTTTCGTCCGCAGTGTGGCAGGTTGCGGCATCTTGTTCAAAGAATATGTATTCCAAGTGCATGCCGTTTATGCCATTCATCAGATATTGTGTGCCACACATAACCTCCATGTTTGTACCTTATATTAAAATAAAAATATTTCTGCTTTTCAAATAAATAATACGTTTTATTAATAAATTTAAATGTCTGGTCACTCCGAGACACCCTTTATATACTAATGTCCCAAACTCACACTGATAAAAAAAAATTAATTGGAATCAATATATCAATCAAAGTTCAGTATTTGACACGACCAATCAATCAATATATCGAAATCATAAATATATGTGTGTGTGTCTATGTGTATGTGTATATATATATATATATATATATACATATGTTACCGCTAAAACCCGATTTCAGTTTGAACGCGTTTTACATACACATTAGTTCTGACTGAACGCCTTTCTTACAACCAGTTTTCCGAGTGAAAACGAGGATTTTTCTTTAGAAACCTAAGCACACTCAAACAAACCCAAACGGTGGCCTTATTTGGAAACAGTTTGGGTTTGTTTGGGTTAACTGATGCATTTCCTAGTTACAACGAGTTTTAAGGAACACGCAAATATGTTTATCAGTAAATTCTACTTTTCACTAGGAAAAACTAGTTGCAAGGAAAGCGTTCAGTAAAAACTAGTTTAAAGTAGGTAAAACGCGTTTAAACTGAAGACAGTTTTTAGATGTAACATATCTATATCAATACATCCACACATGTATATGATTACAATATATTCATTTTCGATTAGTTAAAACTAACCCTTTATATCGCCGTGTGACAGTCCTGCACCAAACCATCCGAGTCCTCACAAAATACTATATAGATTTTAAATCCTTTTTTTAAATCAATGCCACACGACGGCACAAACCATTGCATGATTTTTAGTGCAATTCGTACAAACTAGATGGCGTTAGTTGAACCAAAATTTATTCTAATTTGACTTATCGCGAAATTGCAAGATTTGAGTGTTCGTAAAGGTTGCGAAATTCGAAAAAAATATCAAAAGGACAGACGGTGTGTGAAAAATGTGGCTTTGCGCTATGAGCAAAACAACTTCTTCAAAAGATTCCATACATCATAAAGGAATGTCACGACACAATGTAACATGTCTGTCACACTTCCTTTATTGCTTTGTAGCTAGCCCCCTGATTCAATTTTTCAAAAACTGAACAACACGTTTTTGTATTTATTAAAACCTACGATAAATTCAACTATTAAAAAAAATGCGTTGTAGAGTTAGAGAGGGTTAATATTTAACCGAATGGAGGAATTGATTTGATTGATACATTAATCTCAACAAAGCTTTATTGTTAGTGCTTGTAGGTAACAAATTTGTAGATAACGAATCCCCCATACTCACACTGAGAAAAAAGATTTATCAAAATCAACTGAATGCATCTATCTGATCCTTTTCATTTTAATTCACTACAACTTTCGTAAAATAAATAGATTTTTTTTGTTTAAAAAAATATCTATTTATTGTACTTCATCCACCCATAGCTGAGAAAGAGTTGATTTTTCGGGCTCGGCTTATAAGACTTTTTTGTAGAAAATTACTTTCTCTACAAAGTTCTCATCTGAATTTTTTTCGATATATCTAATAGCTTAGGCGCTACAGCCGTTTGAATAGATATTTTGCACAATATTCACTTGAAATAATGATGCCGCTGAAACGGTTGAATTTACGGCCATGGCTCAATGAACTTTATTGTGGAGTATCATATTTCCTATGAGAACCCACTTGGAAAATATCGCGATATCAAAATTCGCGGAATGGTGACACTAATAATGAGAAAAACATTTTTTTCAATGTTAATCAAATGGGAAACCTTCAATTTTGATTCGCGACCTTTAAATATTTTTTGACAACACCCCCCTTTCACGAAAGTTCGTTTTTGGGTACCAACTAAAGGTTTTCGGGCACGATGGGTCAAAAAAAAGTTGTCCTGAAACGAATTACCCTAATATATATATATATATATATATATATATATATATATATATATATATATATATATATATATATGTATGTATGTATATACGAAATAGCAATGAGAGCTATTTGCTAATGATTGCTGCACAAATACCAGCGACGTGGCCGACACCCGATTAGGTCGTTATATAAACATGTGCACCCAATCGTAAGGATCTCCTCATTACACATATACATACAAACATACACATGCACACATCGAAACTGAAAGCCCATTTCTCGCCATGAGCCACGTGAGCCGCTCGCATCCGATAAAGACATAAGCATAAGTAAAGAAAAGCGGAAACGCCGATACGCGCATAGTTACGGGCATAGAATTAGCCGCAGATAAGAGACGGCAGATTACACCTACAAGAGTACACTCCCGTCAACGCATAGGGATAAAGTCGGTGCTCCTTGAGACATTCATGCACACGAAGCTCCATCAATTAGCTCCGTTTCGCACGTTACGCCAATACATCCCATCGATGAATGATCTCGCCTCGCAGATAAGCTTCCCTCGCAAGCAACACGCGTGACGAGACTTATCTGCGAAACACGCCAATTTCTTCGAGTACCCGCAACGATGCGAGAAGTGTTTGAAATGTGGAAGAGTGCGACGATCCGATGCGATCGGGCATATCAGAAGTGGACACGACGTGGAGTTATAAACATCAGGCGTATATATGGATCTGCATTTGTGTAACTATATATATATATATATATATATATATATATATATATATATATATATTGTTTTTTTTTTATTATTTTTACGAACGTATGTATAGGGTGTTTGTAGCTTGTAAAACGGATGGTGGTGACACCTTCGCTGGACGGAAGTGTTTAATGCACGAATGTCGAGGTACCAGGCATGAGCGAGAATAATCGCGGGGACAAGTGCCCCAAAGAGTTCCATTTCGAGAGAGTAGCTGATCGCGTTGACCTGATGAAACGAAAGCCGCCAGGCATAAATGAATACACGTATATCGGGATCGGCATCTTGCGGGTATAGACGTAATCATTTTCGCCAGGATCGGAACGGCGGTGCCTTTTCACGATTGCCCTCTATATATTTTATTATTACGAGCGATTCTCACTGGCCGTTCAGAAAAAAAAACGACGCGAAAAAAAGATTCCGAGCTCCGAATACGCGTGCCTCGTCGACAATTTCCCCATTGTGAAATTTATGCATATGCAGTGCGAGTAATGTAACTACTGAGCAATTTGTCAGACGACGCGTTACGCACAGGTGTCATCGTATCGGCTGGCCGTTTTTTTTTTGCTGCGCAGGCTTGTTTCTTTTTTCTCCGCGGGTGTGCAGCTTTTAAAAGAGGCTGCTCGTTGTGCGGAGACGGAGAAAAGACTAGAGAGAGAGAGAGAAACGGAGAGCCGTTGAGTTCACGGCACACCATAAATACGGTGGGGCACGATGTGTACGCGATCGGCATACTCATTTTCGAGCGGAATATTCATCTTGAGGGTTACGATCGATCGCGTGTGTTCCAGCCGCGGTTTGTATCCCGCGGCATCATAGACACGAGGAACAAAGAAGAGCGGAGCGCATTTGGATGGAATTCATTATTTGAGGTCTTCAACGTGCTGACGGGCAGAATTATCGGAGCAAAAAGTACTCGAGTACCTTGTGGGAATTTATGCGTCTATCGGGTGTCTGGAAAGTCGGTGGGATGTATCTTTTAAGGGGTTAGGCCACTTTAGGATGTTCGAAAAATTGATTTTTTTTTATGGTCCCCTAGGCCCTCAAAAATCATGTCCCAAAAGGTTATGGCTGGGAAAAATCTCTAAGTACTCGGTTTGCGAATTTTAGTAGAAGGCCGCCTGATCCGCAGCGAGCTACTTAAAACTTCAAACGCGTTGATCTCAAAACTGCATTCTTTAAGTTGGCCGGAAACATGGCTTAGACAATTTTCAATCGATTCACTTGAAATGTTGAATATATCTTGAAAAATACATTGTCTATGGAAGTACGTAGGATTTTTTTTATATTGCATAGTTCATATGTTATTAACATTTATCTGACGATTTTTTAGGCAGATTTTTTACTTTCCACTTTAGAAGTGCGCCATTTGGCCAAAAATCAATATATCGAAACAATCCTACGTACTTCTATAGCAGTTATTATATATTATCGAAAAAAAATCATTGGCTCATTATAATTAAAAAATTACAGGAGCTGTTTGTCCGGCCGTGGACCCTGGAAAAACGGAGACGTCATTGCGAAAACGCTGCACAGCCGCCATGTTGAAATTAATCGCTTAAAAAAAATTATTTTATACAGTCACTGATATGTATGATAAACACCCTTTTTTGTAATCTCGATTTATTTTATAGTTTTTCTGAAAAAAATCCCCAAAAAGCCTATTTTTCGGTCTCTAGAGTGACCTGAGACTTTAACTGGATATCAATTATAAGTATAAGTGGGGTGGATAGGTGACGTTGATTCGGAGAGGAAGGTCCTTGGCGGATTTTCGGGGCGACGCACCCGTTGATTGGATATTTGATCATTCGTGATAACGTAGTCAGAGCCAAAGACGAGGATTGGCCGTTTGTGCAAAAGGGATCCAATTGCATTCCCATACTTGTTCCCACTCCCTAATATAGGGATCCAAAGGGACAATGCATTGGACCCCTATACTAGAACCGCACGCATGCACATTGGATTCTAATCAGGACTGCCCATTCGAATCAAATGTACCAATCCAATTTGAATTCCTCGATTTATCACGTATTCGAACAGTGCAGAATCCAATTGGACCCCAATGAGGACTCCCTATGTGCTATCCCATGTGCGGTGTTCCTAACAAATCTCCATAGAGATGTGGGTGCATCTTGGAACACCCCAGCAAATTTGTTGGGTATCACGAAAGGATATTTTTTTTCGCAGATCCAACGAATTCCGGTTATGAATTTCAAATAAGCAATTCTCAAATGACGGCAATCGGGAAATAGCGCGGTACTTGGATTCCAATGTTCGGCGTCCCTTTAAAAATCCTATAGGAATGTGGTAGGATTTGACCAAACTGCCGCACAGACGTGTCCGGTACACTTGGAATCGCTTGTCAGTTGGCGATCCTGCCCTCGATGCGGTTTATTCATTCGGAATCGCAACATGAAAAATCGCGAAAGGGTCTCGGGGACTTTCGGGACACCCTATATGCGCGCCTGGTCGGTCACCTGTACATACGCGCAGCCTCGTATTATAGTTGTATACGAGGGGCTGTGTTGGGGCTATCCGGGGGGAAAAAAAATGTCGTCCTCCAGGTTAAAGGCGGCAGTAGGGACGCGTGCTTTTTCGGCTTCTGCCGAAGTTCATTTTGGTCTTGTTTATTGGGGATCTACCGGGGCCGCGGTCTTATCGGCCTCGGCTAAGGTGCAAGATCAAAGGAAAGTCGGCCGTGTAGCGACGCGAGAGCGAAGCGGCAGCATCGACGACGACATCAACCACGGACCGGGTCCTTCTTGCTCGCTCACACGCGCACCTTGTCGCCGCTACCGAACATTGCCACTCGCCGCAGAAACGGTCCCCGAACCCATTCGGGTGGAAG
Organism: Ophion ellenae; assembly: GCA_963210295.1. Taxonomy (NCBI): domain Eukaryota; kingdom Metazoa; phylum Arthropoda; class Insecta; order Hymenoptera; family Ichneumonidae; genus Ophion; species Ophion ellenae. Next base: position 30,898,039 of record OY723393.1, on the reverse strand, counting down.
GGCAGCGCCAGCGTGACGAGAACCAAAAAAAAACCCAACTCCATCGATCGATCCCCATTTCCCTTTCTTTGGTCACAGTCATATTTTTACGAGTCACCCAATCAACAGCCGTTGCCTGATAGGAGCTTTAAAAAAATGACAAAACCGTAGCGCGCTAGGCCTTATGAACTTTGGACTGCAAGTGTCCGGCGCGCGAAGCGCCGCTGGCCTCGGCCACCTAGCGGCGCGGCGGCGAACTACTCGGGTGCGAATCGCCCAACGACCCGTCACTCTGCCACCAACTTCGACAACATTCCCTCGTCCAACGATACACACTTGTGTCATTCCAGCCGAGGCGATAAACTTTTGAATATGTATCCGACAAGTTTCGCATATTCATCGGATTCTTTATTTTTTTTTATCGGCGATTACACGCTCGCGAGAGGCTGCCAGCGCGGGATCGAGATGTTGAGCATCAGCGAGGCGTTCAGCCACGCTAAACGAGGATACCTCCAGCGTGTGCGCTTCAATGCTCGTGTGTGCGGGCTGACCTGTGCGAGGCCTCCACACAACCACTAAAACTAAGAGCTCCGCGTCTCGAGATACGGAAATGGTCGTCTTTGGTGTCCGTTATCAGGACTGATCCGATACGCTCCTGCCGTTCGATTCACTCTCGTTCACCTACCGCAGCGCTTTGCCATTCGGCAGCCACAGCAGCTGAATCTCTCGAGCATCTCGCAGCTACCGTTGCTCACGCAACTCTCTCTCGACAAAAAGAAAACACACACAAAATTCCTCATTCGCTTTTCTCAGACCCACACATGTAGAAGCGTATTTTCTCGATCGGCTCTTTCCTACAAAACGGAAACTTCATGGGCTTTTTCATGAACCCTGAAGAAAGTCAATCCGTACCAACTGTACTAGCTGTGTACACGTGTATTTCCTACCCAAGCCATAGTGGCTTCCGGTTTGCTTGCTCTCGCACACGACTCTCGGACATGTATACTTGGGATGCGGGAGCTGTCGAAGCGCACGAGCCTTCGTAAAAAAGAACGTTTATATCGCGGCAATGCGATAAAGTACACGTGACGAAGCAGGAGAGGCTTCTTTATAAAGATATGCTTCTCTCTCTCTCTCTCTCTCTCTCTCTCTCTCTCTGGCTCTCTGGATGGTAGCAAGGACGTATGCTAATGCATGATCATAAACTCGCCGTAAAGCGTGCGGTGCGTGTATGCTCGCGGGGTGTTGATTTGAAAACGAGAGAAAACGACATCGAACGAGGATTCCGTCGGAGTGTCATTATACCGAGATCACGATAATTTCGCGGTCGTTTATACAGATACAGATATATGTATTGATTGAGTAAGGATATTTCGAACCCGTTGTTTCTATGTAACGTTAGCTATCAGCACATCCAGCTATTTTGAGAACGGTTCTTTAAGGCGTTACCCCCACTTGTAGCGCAAAAAAAGGCCTTTTTCATGAATTTTTTAAAAGAAAACTACGAAACTTTTTTAATCGATCAATATACCATCTTGAAGAACACATCTTGAAGAACTTTCAGTAATTTTTTTATTGAAAAATATTACATTGTTTAGTGGCAAATGGCCGTCAATGAAATAATGTTTTTATATACACGGTTTGCGGTGACCAACATTGCGGCGAAGTGGATCATCTGAAGAAAAAAATGCGGATGGATTTAGTCAAATATAAGTATAAACTAGTCTTTAATCGAAGGATTTTAAAAAAGATTCATTTTTCACAAAATGGCGGACAGTCAAAGTTAATGGTTCGATTTTAACGAAAAAAAACGGCCGTTTTTTGGCTATAAAACGGCCATTTTTTTCGAAAAAAAAATCGAACGATTGAAGACTACATTTTTATGTATTAAATAAGCCTGCAAAATTTCAAGAAGATCGGTTCATTAGTGTTCGAGTAATCTTGGTCACCGACTTCAGAAATGCCATTTTGAGAAAAACGCGTTTAAGATAGTTCCTCTGCGAAAATCTCAAGCAAAAGTTTACATACCATGTTCATGTTTAAAAGATTGATAATTGGTTTAATTAGTAATGAATAAAATTAAAAACTACGCAATATTGACTCGGTACTAGTAGATAATACGATGGATATCATTTATTGCCGTAAAATATATTTTGTATTGTGTTTTTGATCGACCATTGCCAGTAAACTTTTTTCCGGGACTGTCCAGGCTTTGCCCCAATTGTTTTTTTCCAGGCTTTGCCAGGCTTTGCACCAAAATTGTGAAGGCTTCTCATGGTTATATCTTGGAAACTAGATGGTGAATCATTCTCATTTTTTTTCACATTGTTCGTGATATCTTACTGTAGCTTATCCTCGTTTTTTATCAATTTCTTAATTTTAGTTTTGACGGTAGAATTAATGATGCTCTGTTGCCCATCATAACGCATTTGTTACGTGTAAACCAAGCCAACTTAAAGTGTAAATATCTCAGGTTTGGGGTGGTCAAACTTATTCAAATTGCACAGATGTTTGGATAATGTATTAAATAACGTATATGTCAAATTTCAACCATTTCTTAATTCAACTCTTCTGTGGAGGTACTACCTTAAAGTTTCTCTTTCAACGCTCTTCCAACGCGGATTCTTCTCTTTCAACGCTCATATCTCAGTCAATTTTGTTCGGATCGACTTGAAATTTACAGGACATATTCTCAGATACTTATACTTCAAAAAAATGCAATAAAAAAATCGATTTTTTCAAAATCGCAAGCGGGGGTAACCCCTTAAATTTTTATTTCCGTCTCGTTCATTGTATCGACAGACCCGTGCGGAAGTTTGTCGGGGAGTCCTCAGATCCTACTCGATCCCTATAGGGATTTCATAGGGAGTCCACATTGGAATCCAAGTGGATTCCGCGCTATTTCCCGATTGGCGGCGTCTGGGAATTGTTTTTTGAAATTCTCAACCGGAATTTGGTGGATTTCCAAAATAAAAAATATCCTTTCGTGGTCCCGTGCACAAGTTTGTTGGCGAGTCCCGGGATTCACCCAAATCTCTGTAGGGGACGTCCTTATACTATGTCATCGATTTTCGGTAATTTTGGAAATCTGATAGGATCCCTACGACAATTTCTGCACGGAAAACAGTGGTTGAAAAAACATTCAAATGCGCTTACGTTTATTTCAAGTTGACTTTGGAGACCAGTGAGTTTTTGTGATCATCGGGACACTTGGCGACTCCCGGGACGGTCCTCGAACTCCAATGTCTTCAAAATCAACTTTTCAGTTCTCCGTGCAAGTCTGCGCGTATGTGTCTACTAATAGCTAGCTATATATCATTTCGAAAACGCCGCGATTAGTTTTATCATTCCGTGAAATCTCCGGGACATTCCTGGATCTTCGTAGCTCCTGACGTCTCTCACACTTATACACACCCACGCGTTTGCGTGTACGAATGAAAAAAAAAAAAAACAAAAAAGCCAAACGATTCGTTTCGGCAATCGAAAGTTGCCTGTATCGAGAGCGGAAAAATCAAATTTTCACGCCACTCCGGAAAAGTCTCAGTGGCCAGGGTCTCATCGACGTTCGAACGCAGGTATAGGGAAGACCGGACCCGAGCCTTTCGGTGCCCGCTCCCGGAGGCCCGACGAGGCGCCAACAGGATCCCACACAAAAGCGCCCAAAATCGGCCCGCAGACGAACCTGTCAAATTTACAAGCCGTATCGTAACTGCGCACAGGACAAAATCTCCGCGCCCAGCGGAGAAAAGCAAAAAAAAAAGGAAAATTCTCGGACGTTTTCCGGAGTGTCATGTTTTTCATAATCGCGTGACGCACGCCTTGACGCAATCGATATTGCAACACAGCTCTGTCCCTCCCGCGAGAGCGGCCTGCGAAGCACTCTCGATTATTCCGTGGCCTCGTTACACATGGTCCAGGATTTCCGGCAGTTTCGCGCGTTTACGACGCACGAATGTATATGCGCTGTTACTCTCCGCATACGACTATCCTGCGAACGCTAAGGAATTTTTATTACCTAGGGACTTGGCGCGCGCTAAAGATGTGGTGCTCGCGAGATAGCTGAATGGAAAAAAAAACAAAACAAAAGGGAACAAAAAACAAAAATTCGAAAAATCTCGAGTATCTCGTTCGAGAATGAGTTAAATATAAATTATAAATTGTATTAAGCTTTTTCGACGTTGCTCACGCGAAGGTGTCTATCTATATATATATATATATATATAGCGCGTGAACAACGTCGAAAAAGCTTAATACAATTTATAATTTATATTTAACTCATTCTCGAACGAGATACTCGAGATTTTTCGAATTTTTGTTTTTTGTTCCCTTTTGTTTTATTTTTTTTTCATATATATATATATATATATATATATATATATATATATATATATATATATATTAAGGAAGCCCAAATTCGAGCTCTATTTTTTTTCTTTTTCTCACCATCCAATTATCTTCTTTAAAGGAAAAAAAAATTGTCGCGAAATCTGCGGACGGTCAAAAAATACTTAGAGGTCGCTCAAGCCTCCTAAAAATGCAAGTTTACAATTTAAAAACAAAACGACTTTTTTTCGTTCACTTCTCACCTATGAATTTTACGCTTCATAATTTTTAAATTAAGCTCGCGAAAGCTCCAGCCTGCCAATGAATATTTAGTGGTCGCTCAAGAGCATCGAAATCTCCAATTGTGGCGAATTTTTTTTCTCTTCTCACTCATCAATTGAACACTTTGTGAAATTTCCAAAACAAGCAAACCTTTTTTTTCTTTAGAAGCGGATTTTTCAAATTCACCTCACACTTCTAACCCGAGAAAACGGGGGACCAATATATATATATATATATATATATATATATATATATATATATATATATATATATATATATATATATATATATATATATATATATTAGGGTAGCCCAAATTCGAGCGCTATTTTTTTTTCTTTTTCTCACCATCCAATTATCTTCTTTAAAGGAAAAAAAAATTGTCGCGAAATCTGCGGACGGTCAAAAAATACTTAGAGGTCGCTCAAGCCTCCTAAAAATGCAAGTTTACAATTTAAAAACAAAACGACTTTTTTTCGTTCACTTCTCACCTATGAATTTTACGCTTTATAATTTTTAAATTAAGCTCGCGAAAGCTCCAGCCTGCCAATGAATATTTAGTGGTCGCTCAAGAGCATCGAAATCTCCAATTGTGGCGAATTTTTTTTCTCTTCTCACTCATCAATTGAACACTTTGTGAAATTTCCAAAACAAGCAAACCTTTTTTTTTCTTTAGAAGCGGATTTTTCAAATTTACCTCACACTTCTAACCCGAGAAAACGGGGGACCAATAATTTTGTTTACGGACAAGATCTTTCAAGAATTATTTTATGAGAACAAAGATTATAATTCGTGGGTTAGTAGTTAAGGTGACTTTGAAAAATCTGTTTCTACAGAAAAACGATTCAATGTTTTGAATATTTTACAAAGCGCCAAATTTGTGATTGAGATGAATAAAAAAAAAAATTGGCGAGAATTGGAAATTTCGAAGCTCTTGGCGACCACTAAAAATTCATTGACCGGCTGGAGCTTTCGCGACGTTAATTTTAATATTATAAAACGTGAAATTCATGGGTAAGAAGTGAACCAAAAGAAAATCGATTTTTTAATGACAATTTGAATTTTTGGGAGGCTATTGCAGCACCTCTCAATATTTTTTTACCGCTCGCAGACTTCATGACAATTCTTTTTCCTCCTTAAAGAAGATAATTAGATAGTGAGAAAAGGGAAACAATAGAGCTCATATATATACATATGATGATAAATAAAAAAGAGAAATTATGTTTTGAGGACAGCCCCTGTGAATTTAGGGGAATAACATTTTATAGTATATATATATATTAGGTTGGCAGGAAAGTGTTTGCGTTTTATCACCAAAAATAAAATAAAACAGCAGTCCTGCAACGAATGATTAATTTTATTCTATGTATCCACCATCGCATTCTATTTAGAATCCGATCTATTTAGAATCCGACGGTGGATTCTAAATAGCAAACGCAAAGACTTTCTTGCCAACGTAATTTTATTTAAGTAGAATATAATTTGATAATAATATTATTATTAGTATTATTACTAATACTATTTAGTTAATTAAAGTAATTTATTCACTATTTCAATCAAATTAAATGATAGTAAACAATAAATGACGAATAATTCATTATTGATACTATTCAATTAATTTAACTAATTCACAATCATTATTATTGATCAGAAAATGTCGTAATATTATCTAAGTACATCATAATTAATAATAAAGTTAATAAGTCATCAAGTGATAAGTCAATAAAAAATATCAAAAGAAGAAAAAAATTAATAATAACAATATTTTTACTATTATTAAAAATAATATTTAATTGGAGATGTCAAATGGAATATAGGGGGGAATATATTAAGAGGGAAAAACCCTGTAAAAATGGAAGCTGAAAAAAGAAAATAATACTATTTAATTCATTGAACGAATTAATCATCCAAATCAGTTTGACTAATACTATTTCATTAATTTAAGGAAGTAATACTTAATAATATAAAAAATACTGCTTAATAATATTATTCGACTAGAAATAACATTTTGGGCCACAAGCTCAGTCCTTATTATTTTATAGAGATAGTATTTCGAGGACATTTCTTGAAATAATATTCATATACTATGCTTACACTTGTCTACGGATAAATTAAAGACGATGACACATGACAGAACCTTTATATATATATATACGTCTCACTTTGCCGCAATCTACATCGTTTGTGGCAGGTAAGTACTGAACGTGCGACATTTATTAGCAATTATGACATTTCATTGCGCAAAAGTCGTGCAAGAGATATTTAACAAGGAATTCTCGATCGAGTGTCCTCAGTCGCGAGTCTTCCTTCTCGATCTCTCCCTCCTCGCTCTTTTCCAACAAGATGCATTATATATATATATATATATATATATATATATACACACACACACACACACACATATACATACATATTTATATACATATGTACATACATATTCATATACATATATACATACTTATACATATACATTTATATATATATATATATATATATATATATATATGTTTGTTGCAGAGCTTGCGTTACTAGCGCAGTGCTGTTGGATCGCAATCTCTTGGAACCAGTAGGGCCGCGCACCATTGACTGGTATTACGCACCGGGCGCGTGTGTGTGCTCGCATTCGTTTCGCACAAAGGCTTAGAAATCGCGACAGGATAATAAAAATACCAGGCGAACGGTAGCCGACGGCTTCGATCTCTCTCTCTCTCTCTCTCTCTCTCTCTCTCTCCCTCTCCCTCTCTCTCTCTCTCTCTCTCTCTCTCTCTCTCTCTCTCTCTCTCTCTCTCTTTCGTTGGGTCTCCGTTGAAAAGGACAAGTCGGAGATCACCGGTTTGAGAGGTGAATGGAGAGTGCCTGGATTGATCGCATAGGAAACAACAGCAACGACGACGATGCCGTTGATCGTACGAAGCCCGGCATAGATCTCTTTTGCACGCGGAGTCCGCGCGCGGCGATCAATTAATATTGAACGACACCGGACGCGCGAGGCTACTGCCAAGTAGCTCCGCGCTGTATAGCTGGAGGATCGGTGCCGAGAAACCTCTATGAAATTGCGTGTCGCAAAGGTCTAAACGCCAGGACGCATACACCTAAGTTGCGAGCGAGGGAGAGAGACGCGGATGAACGATTGACGAGATTTCCTTCACTCACTCGATACTCGGATTCTTCGTCTCTCTCTCTCTCTCTCTTTCTTATTTCTTTTCCGTTCTTTCCGCCGCTCGCCGTGTTAATGTCGGAATCATACGGTAGACTTTAATTTTTTTTTCCGTACGTTTTTCTTTTTTTTTCCATATCAAATCGATAGGCCAGAAGCGGAATCGCATTGGCCTCGTTGGGTGAGATCAAAAAGCCGAGGTAGCCGGGGAATATAAATATTAAATGTGTACGTATAAATAAATAATTATGGATATATATGGAGAGATACAACGAGGACACGAGCAGTCCTGGTTGATTTGAACCACCACACAAGTCGGGGAGCGAGAGGAACACTTTTGACATCAAGTATATCGAGGCTGATGTGCAGACATTTGTCGGGGAGTCCCCAGATGGGGCAGCCTTGTGGGGATTTGGTTGGGACGCACGTAGAGAGTGCACTTTGGGATTCAAATGGCGCTATTTGGCATCCCTGATTTGATGAAATCAAATGGTGTGTGGTGGTGTGGTGATATTATGTTAGAGTGCAGTAAAGTAAATAAAAAAAGCGATAGTTACAGTGCATTTTCACCGATGTCATTCAAATCGATTTTCAAGACATACTATTCTAAGCGATTTATACTTTTTTACGATCCACTTATTTTGTATATCTATATATTGTTATTGGAAAATTGAACGTACCGAATCCGACGGCATCCATCACGGATCGTATCGGATTTTGTTCGATAATATCCGAGTCTTTCAGAATTCGAACCGGGTTCGTACATTCCAATGGGGAATCCAAACGAGAATCCTCTGTACGAGCGTGACATTTTAGTATAGGGATCCAATGCGATGACCCATTGGATCAGAAAGTAGGCACAAATATAAAAATCCAATTGGCTCGCTAGGACAATTTCTGCACCGGTATCCCCATTACGTTCCAATTCGATGGTCATAAAAAAATCGACAGAAAATTCGTCTGGTTTTGTTTGGATCTACTTTTATTTCTCGCTCTATCCCTGTTACTCTCTGTTCCTTTGCCGCTATTCACCCCTGGAAGAATCGTGTACTTAGGCTGAAAAAGAAACAAGCAGGTAGAATGTAACGTCGCAGAGAGCAGGACACCACGATCAAGCCGGATGTACGTATGTGCGAGCCTCGAGAAAGGACGAGAAGAGATTCTGACGTATCGTTCCTTGTATACCGGGGTAAAAAAATAGGTGCTGCATTTGTCCCCTTGCTTCCCCTCAGCTTCGTTTCTCTCACTCTCTCTCTCTCTCTCTCTTTATCTCTCTCTGACAATTTCTTCTCCAATTCTCCGTCTCTCCGCGCCTTCAACGTTCGGCTGTTGCGTTCGGAGACGCCGTCGTGCGCGAGAGCATCCCGATGACATCCCCGCGGACGCAAGCGCGGGGATATGTGCCCAGGAGAAGCTCTTGGAAGGCGCGGCTGCAAGCGGTAACTTTGCTGCGCGGAATTACCGCGAACTATTCGAAGCTCCGACGACGACGTGACGACGCGAGCTCCCTCCTCGTCCTCGGATTATTCACACACACACACACACACACACACACACACACACGCACACACACACACACACACACACGCCCGCGCACACACACACACACACACACACACACACACACACACACACACACACACACACACACACACACACACACACACACACACGCACGCACGCACGCACGCACGCACACACACACACACACACACACACACACACGCGCGCGCGCGCCCGCATGCGCGTTAGTTGTGCGTGAGATATGGCAAGGCCCGCGTAGCGAAGTATGCGAGCTCGCAACCGATAATTGTCGCGAATCCCAGCAATGCCGGGCGACGATCCATTCTGTCCGGATTTACTACCGTTTACCAGGCTTGACGTGTCACTTCTCTTACGCACATCCTCACGTACGAACACCCCTTGCGTACTGACCGGGAAAGGAGAGAGGGAGAGGGAGAGAGAGAGAGAGAGAGAGAGAGAGAGAGAGAGAGAGAGAGAAGAGAGGAAGAGGCACTCGAATTAATGTGTAACGAGCGGTGGGAACAATTGAACAAGATTTTAATCAGTCATTTGGAAAATCGTAATTTTAGTCGGTTAGTCAATCATCGGAAAATCATTGACTCTTGTCGCTGAAGACGTTGGATGGATCACGGACGATATTTTGGAATGAGACGTACATCGACACGATCTTGGGCAAATTGACGGGTTACATCAAGCCCGCGGCCCGAGACAAGAAGAATTTTCGTGTTTTTTTTTTTTTTGGAAAAACGGGTGCATGTTTTGAGATTTATTTTTTATATTCACCCTTCGTTGGCAGACTTATATTTGGCCACGATTTTGACACATTGGGTCAATTTGATCCGGGAAGTACTTAGCCACTTGCTATTAATAACCCTTCGGTCGGTTTTTATTTTTTTTTCAACCTTTGAGTTGAAAATTGAATTGCATAATTGAAATTCGGAAAGTATAAAATTGAATTGTTGTAAAAAATCAAGGCAAACTTTTAAATTTGGGAAAGTGAACATTTTATTTCAAATTCGTTTGGATGAAAATGACTCAGTGTGTCAACGTAGGGTTAGAAAGTATAGTTTTAAGTATCTTTTACAAATTTTATTGCGGGAAAAAATGTATCAATGTGGTAGACACAATGGTTTATGCAGACCGCTGTTTGATAAACGTCAAAGAAAACGAAACAAATTATTCGGAATAAAAAAATCGAATGCATCTAGTTTTTGGACGAAAGTTCTAGTGCTTGGACGAAGGAATTAATACAATATGCATTTTTTTTCAAATGGTGGTAATCGGAAGTGAAAGTATCGATTTTCGGTGACAAAACGCTATATTTTCGCTGATAAAAAAAAAAACTAAGCATGGAAAGGAATTCCATCGTTCAAGCACTGCTTTTTTGATATGTGAGAGAAACTCGTAAAATTTGAAGCTGGTCGGTGCGGTGGTCTTTGAGATATCGTGGGCACCGATTTTGAAAAAGTAATTTTGAGCAAAACGCGTTTTATGTTCGCCGGTTCACTCGACTTGAAATTTGAAGGGAATATTTTTGAAAGGTTGTTTTTTGAGAATTCATGGGGAACCGAAAATCGAATATTTAAAAAATTCCAAGTGGGTGTACCCCCTTAATATCGCAAAAACTACATGAGACTCGCACAATACATATAACGCGGCTAGAAGAGATGAGGTGGGTTAAACTTTACAAATGAAAATATACCTACCTATAAATATGAGGGTGGTTCAAAAAAAAATTATCTTTCGCAGTACTCTATATATATATATATATATATATATATATATATATATATATATATATATATATATACATATAGATATATATATATATATATATATATAGAGAGAGAGAGAGAGAGAGAGAGAGAGAGAAAGAGAGAGAGAGAGAGAGAAACAGCTTTGTATAAAATAAGAGATAAAATAAGATTACAGTCTTTTCGCAAATGGCAGTCACCATAAGCGCACGTGAGGTTGTCCGTAAAAACTTGCAAGAACACCCCATTCAATTCTAATGCAACGACGTCCCTGTCACACTAGCTTCTTTGAATTTCTCAGTGCTCCATATATCGAGTATCGGCGATAAAACGAAACGTACTCTTTGTCCGTTCGTTTTGTATCATTGGCTGCACACGCTCGACGTTGCAGCCGAAGAAAATCCCTTGGTAGAAACAGATCTCGTATGAATAATAATAAAAAACTACGGTTTTGCAGTTTTAGGGGGGGGGGGGGAATTCCTGCAGTAAAAAGTAAGTGCTTTTCCTTTGTAACGCGCAGTTATGAGGTGCTTTATAGGTCCGAAAAAAAGGGAAAAAGAATTTGACCGCTCTTTTTAAAGTTCTTTCCGAAACTTATCGTTTATGGAAATTTTTTGGAAAAAAAAATAATAATAACGTCGTTAGGAGGTTATGCCTAGTTGTAAAAGTCGAAAGATCACTTTTCTTCAAAACCAATATATTTTGAGCGTCGCGTCGTTCGAAACTGTGAAGGCTTTTTTCTCGAAAGTACGTTTTCAAAGTCGGTGAGCAAAATATCTCAAAAATGACTGCATCGACAATTCTGAAATTTTTAAGGCCTTCTGTAGTCGTCGAAATACAGTATTTGATAGAAGGATTTTTTTCCCCGATGTATGCTTTCGATTTGATGAACAAAAATGCCAATTTTTTCACAAAAATCAAGACACTTTGAACACGCGCCATTTTTTTTTAATTCGATTTTTCGGGAATTCCTTCGATTAAGTATAGGATAAACTAATGTACTAATAAAATTTGTTTGATTTTTTTGTATTAGATAACCTGGCTTAGAAGGGCATTGCTCACCGCAAAAGACGTTTTCGAAAGATGCTTCCGGACCCCCCCCCCCCCCCTCCATGGAAATTTATATACGCAAAAATATACTGCAAATTTATTTTATTAATAATTGTAATATATGTGAAATGCATGCCATATATTGAAAATATATGTTGCATATATGTGCCAAATTCTATTTTTCGTAACATTTTTATATATGAGATGTATATGCGTGGTATTACTGTATATCAATGTATCATATATCAATGATATATGTAGCATTTACCCTGCATATATACCACATATATTTAGCATATATGTTGCATACACACTGCGTACATACCACATATATACTGCATAAATGGTACATATATGCCACATATATACAGATATGCATAGCATATCTGTATATAGTGTTTATATGTAATAGCGTACTTTGACTGTAAGTTAAGTTTTTTAAAGTTTTATCAAGTTTAACTGTAATAGTGTTTATACACAGCATATATTTTTTGTCAGGAATATGTATCAAAAATGTATGCGTCATATATGACGCATAAATGACACATATGAGTCATATATGACGCATACATTTTTGATATATTTTTCTGACAAAAAAATAGATTGAAAATATATCGAAAATATATGCGTCGTATATGCCTCATATATGCATTATATATAGTGTTTATACGTAGCATATATGTTTTGGTCAGAAAAATATATCGAAAATATATGGGTCATATATGCGTCATATATTTGGTGCATATATACTGAATATATACGTATTATTCTATTTTTCGTCACTATATATGCGACCGATATATATGTATGTAGCATATATTTTCTGCATATATTTTACATACATAAATTTCCATGGGGGCCCGGCTGTAAATTGATTATAATAAAATATTTTTACCAAAAAAAAATTACCAAGTGTTCTTTAGATAATACTTCTTTAAATATATAATTTTTGTAGAAACATGTAATCACAATTGTCCAAAAAAAATCGCAAAAAAGAGCAGTTTTCGACTGTTACAACTGGGCATAACGCGTTAAGGCGGGAGCTTGAATTAGAAATTCCAAAAAAGCGGTTTTTCGGGACTTTTTTATAAGGGAAAAAACAAGTGAGTCCAGTAAACATTGAGGTATCTGTTCATGTGTATTTGAAATGTATTTACAAAACTGTTCAACATGATACAATAAATGACTGCAGATTTATCAGCCTGTTCCATGTGCGTCTTACCACTTCAGTCCCCAATCGGCGGGAAAGATGCAGCTCGTAATTCTTGACTGAACCAAATAAACCAATAAAATGTTCAATTGTCATATATTTTTTTCTGGGCGAATTAAGAAAAAGCTGAAAAGATCGTGAAACCATAACTTTTCTCAGGTCTGAAAAAAAATGTGTTTAAAAAAAAACACTTTGACGTGCTATAAAAATTATTTAAAAAGACTTTGTCAACGGCACTTTTAATTCACTCTGAAGAGATTTTCATACTGAAATAAAACTACTTTGGTTTGATTCAATAGGTCGTCTAGTTTTTTTGCTATCACGCCCGCCAATTTGGAAAAATCGTGAAAATGAAAACTGGAGAGAACGCGCTTCATAGTTTTCAATAGGAGGAAATATCAATATCAAATATCAATCGCTTCTCTGCTTTTGGCCTTGTATGTTCGAAAATATTTACAATTGGCCTCTTTAACTTTGTAAATATATTCTTGGATAGTTTATCTATCGATTTAAGCAATAAAAAAAACGATTTTTCGGACCATCTACGGTCCGGATCAAAGACCTTAAAGATTCGGCTCAAAGAAATTTGGCTACTTTTCGAAACACCTGTGTTCTTTTTATTTACGATAAATCGATAGAAATAAAAGCGGCGTAAATAGTTTGCGTGGGTTTAAAATCCCACGGGTGGCCAAAACTCCGAACAGGTAAAAGTTCGCTTAATCGTTCAATTTTACGAGACTCCTTAATGTGCGATGTCTCGGCTTCCGCGGTAGCTCCACCGCGATCTCATCTCCCGGGCATTTTGCAAACTCCTATACGTTTACCATCAACCTCAGCCGGCGCCGCGTCGTCATCTCCCGAGAGTATCACGCCACGCTCGAAATTCCTAGGGCTCCCACGTAGCTGTCCTCGTTTCATACCGAGCTTCGAATCGAATGCGCGGGCGAAACTGCCGCGAGAGCTTTCTCTCTGCCTAGCCCACCTACGAGACGTCGCGACGGTCCAGGGCGCACCAACCCTTAAGCCGCAATACGCCGACAAGCCGAATACGATATTTTCGCCAGAAATGCAACGAAAATAAGTTTTAAATCGTCTGCATTTTTTTTTACCGATATAGTCTACGAATATGCCTCGGAGGTTTTTTTTGGATCCTCGTTAAAAATCCATAATTTAAATAGGCAAAAAAAGATTTTCGATAATAATAATAATCATTATATCATTTTATTTAACTATCAATTTAAGTTTGTGATTTAGTTATTTTTTACATAATTTTTATTTAATAATTTTTGTATCTTTTAATTTAATTTTTATTTAATGATTTAGTTATTTTTTACATAATTTTTATTCGATATTTTATTTTTATTTTTATTTTTAACAAATTATAAAGAGAAATACGAGAAACTATTTTAAAATTCAACGTTTTCCGGTCTGTGTGAAAAAAAAGTGATAAATCAAGGAATTCTAAAGACCGGTATGTCTTCCCCCACCTATGAGACGTCGCAAATACGATATTTTTGCCAGAAATGCAACGAAAATGAGTTTTAAATCGTCTGCATTTTTTTCATCGATCTAGGCTACGAAAATGCCTCGGAGGTTTTTTTGGATCCTTATTAAAAATCCATAATTCAAATAGGCAAAGAAAGAATTTTGATAATAGCAATAATCATTATATCATTTAATTGAACTATTAATTTAAGTTTGTGATTTAGTTATTTTTTACATAATTTTTATTTAATAATTTTTTTAATTTTATTTTTAATAAAAATATAAAGAGAAATACGAGAAAATATCTAAAAATTCAACGTTTCTCGATCTGTGTAAAAAAAACGTGATAAATCGAGGAATTCTAAAAACCGGTACGTCCTCCCCCACCTACGAGACATCGCGAATACGATATTTTTGCCAGAAATGCAACGAAAATGAGTTTTAAATCGTATGCATTTTTTTCATCGATCTAGGCTAGAAAATGCCTCGGAGGTTTTTTTTGGATCCTCGTTAAAAATCCATAATTTAAATAGGCAGAAAAATATTTTTGATATTAATAATAATCATTATATAATTTAATTTAACTATCAATTCAAGTTTGTGAATTCAGTTATTTTTTTACATAATTTTTATTTAATATTTCTTTGAATGTTACTTTGAATAAAATTATACAGAGAAATCCGAGAAAATATTTAAAAATTCAACGTTTCCCGGTCTGTGTGAAAAAACGTGATAGATCGAGGAATTCTAAAGACCGATAAACGACGCGATAATAAATGCCGATTCTGTCACATTCTCGCCAACTAGCGATATATCCTCCATTAGTTACGTTTTTTTTTATACGGACACTCAAACAAGGGAAAGATTTTTTATGAGTGAAATTCGTGAAGGCCGATAGGAGATATTCGCTGGAATCTGGCGATCGTAAGAGTGGCTGTCCCGAAATAAATAAAATCGCTAACCGGTCTACGAGATACCTACATACGTGAAGAGTTGTCTTCGCCGATTCTCACTACATTTAGCGGGGAACCATTTGCACGAACCTTTCACTGCTACCGTCGTGGTGTTTTATTGTGAGAAAAGAAGAAAAAAAAAGCAACGGTCCGAGGTCTTATCACCTGTCACTCTCGTGTGCGCAACTATGCCTTTCCCTGTGACGTTCACGTGTGCACATACGTGTGCTCGGGTTGGTTGGTAAGGTGTGTGCAACCGTGTATTCAATGCTACCGTCCGAGGGTCTCTTCAAGATGCACCTTGAGAATATAACACGCAATCCGGCCGTATTTCCTTCCTCAATCCCGTACAGAAAAACTGACGAATTAATAAAAACTATTAAGAGTAATAAGGAGCCGGTATCTGCCTCATTAATCGCCTGTTCCGTGCCCTTTATCAATAATCATTGATCGTTTAATTAGACGCATCAGATACGTGTGTTGCGAAAGGGAAGAGACAGAATGACAGAGAGAGAGAGAGAGAGAGAGAGAGAGAGAGAGAGAGAGAGAGAGAGAGAGAGAGAGAAGTGAACAAAAGGAAGCAAAAAATGACCGGTAGATTCGCTAATTGGCCAAAGAATTATTTTTGTTGAAGGATCTTCGCCTCGTTCCATATGTATATATAAGGGGAGCAAACTTTTTATCAATCCTCTCAGTCTGCTTTTCCACCGCAAGATCCGAAGGTTCTCGCGAAATGAGAATAAGGCGACGATTTCGAGTTGGTTAAGCCAAAGACTAAATGCACTGCACGCGAGGTAAAAGCGGAGATCGTTAATGATCGCAAGGACATACGAAGGAAGATTGGAAAATAAATAAACAGTTCGAACTTCGGCGTACAGAAATTAGTGGGGGTGTCCACAGATCCTACCCGTCTCTGAAGAGACTTAAGGGCTGCATCTACTTAGGTGGGCGAAAAAATGCATTTTCCAAAAAAAAAAATGATTTCGATTGTATATACTGCTATACTCCCTGAAAACTTCATTGAAATATTCTTAAGGCGTTACCCCCACTCGTAGCGCAAAAAAGATCTTTTCATGAATTTTTTTAAAGAAAACTACAAAACTTTTTTAATCGATCAATATACCATATTAAAGAACACATCTTGAAGAACTTTCAGTAATTTTTTTATTGAAAAATATTACATTGTTTAGTGGCAAATGGCCGTCAATGAAATAATGTTTTTATATACACGGTTTGCGGTGACCAACATTGCGGCGAAGTGGATCATCTGAAGAAAAAAATGCGGATGGATTTAGTCAAATATAAGTATAAACTAGCCTTTAATCGAAGGATTTTGAAAATCATTCATTTTTCACAAAATGGCGGACAGTCAAAGTTAATGGTTCGATTTTAACGAAAAAAAACGGCCGTTTTTTGGCTATAAAACGGCCATTTTCTTTCGAAAAAAAAATCGAACGATTAAAGACTACATTTTTATGTATTAAATAAGCCTGCGAAATTTCGAGAAGATCGGTTTATTAGTGTTCGAGTAATCTTGGTCACCGACTTCAGAAATGCCATTTTGAGAAAAACGCGTTTAAAGTTTCTCTTTCAACGCTCTTTCAACGCGGATTCTTCTCTTTCAACGCTCATATCTCAGTCAATTTTGGTCGGATCGACTTGAAATTTTCAGGACATATTCTCAGATACTTATACTTCAAAAAAATGCAATAAAAAAAAACGATTTTTTCAAAATCGCAAGTGGGGGTAACCCCTTAAAATTGAATGAGCTCCTGTAAATTGTTTCCAAATTTACAGGAGATACGGTGAGAAATATTTAAAGATCATTGACGATCTCGCTGTTTTTTTAATCGATCTTCATTTTTGAATAGTTACGTAAAAATGACGACATTTTCCATAGATTTTGTGTGTTGGAGTTTCGATTCGTCGTCACGTTGTTGAAAAAAAATTATCAAAAAAACCGACAATCGTCAACGACTCGTATTTATTGTTAACTTGAATAACCTGTTTGGTTATTAGATTTCAGATGGACCATTCAGACTGGAGAGAGTCCACCGCCAGACGTCGCGAAAAAAATTTCAGCATCTGCCGGTAGCCACGTTTTTGTAATTTTTTGGTGATTTTTTAATTAACGCACTCAATATATGTACCTTTGTGTTACAAAAAATGCGTTTCTTTTCCACCAACCGTTTCTCAGAAAAAAAAATCGGAATTTGGAATTTGTTTGGGCCTTTAGATAGATGTAGTCCCTTTATAGGGATTCCGCACGTAGGGAGTCCACATTGGAATATAAGTGATTTCGCCCTATTTCCCAATTCAGGTCGTTTGAGAATTTTTATTTGAAATTCTCAACCGCAATTTGTTGGATCTACCAAAAAAAAATCCTTTCGTGATCCCGTGCACAAATTTACCGGTAAGTAAAGATTTGTTCGGGATACCGCGCATAGGAAGTCCTCATTGGAATCCAATTGGATTGCACTGTTCCTCGATGAACGCCGTTTGCGATTTCTTACGACGTTCGAATCGATAATATGTGAAAAGTCACGAGAAAAAACTCGCCGTGTCGAAGCATAATATGCACGCTTCGTGAGCGTTCACATGTGTGATGATATGTCAAAGTGCCGTAAAATAAATAACCAACGATAATTACAGTGGATTCTCAGTGACGTGATGCAAATCTCTTTTTAAGATATACTTTTTTAACGCGGGATATACATTTAGGTACGAAACAAAATTAAGCAATATTGAGGGATTTTTTAAACTAAGAAATAGATATTCCACAATTATCAAACTTTAGGTATACTTTAATAGTATATTTAGGTATACGAAACAGTTTTTTAAAATTAATTCATCATCAAAATGACGGAACTGTGGCAGAGTGTTACAGCAAAGTCGCTGCGGGAGTTGCGAATCAGCGTGCAGTCTAACTTCCCGTAGACGTTGATTTGCAAAAAAGTTCAAACATTTTTTCAGTTAGATCATGTATAGTTTTTATGTGACGGTAATTAAAATAAGATAAATGGCACGCATTTACAAAAACAATTAACAATTCACGCAACATTTCTGTAAAATGTGGATAAAAAAAGTCGTTTTTTTTCAATATTTCGAAAACAATTCTCGTCAATCAGAAGCTATCGATGTTATCAATATTTCTACCAAGTTTCAACTCAATCGGCTCAATAGTTTTTTAGTAATCCTGCACGCCAATTTCGATAATGCAATTTTGAGAAAAACGCGTTTGAAGTTCACGCCCGCATCGAATCCGAGCGGTGAGGCACATCGTTGACGGGCTGTAACGTTTGAAGTTTTTCGAATTTCGCTTTGACACTTTGGGAAAATATTCTACATATATAATTCTATCGTTTAAGGGGTTAACCCCACTTGCGATTTTGAAAAAATCGATTTTTTTTATTGCATTTTTTTCGAATATAAGTATCTGAGAATATGTCCTGAAAATTTCAAGTCGATCCGAACAAAATTGACTGAGATATGAGCGTTGAAAGAGAAGAATCCGCGTTGAAAGAGCGTCGAAAGAGAAACTTTAAACGCATTTTTCTCAAAATGGCATTTCTGAAGTCGGTGACCAAGATTACTCGAACACTAATGAACCGATCTTCTTGAAATTTTGCAGGCTTATTTAATACATAAAAATGTAGTCTTTAATCATTCGATTTTTTTTTCGAAAAAAAAATGGCCGTTTTATAGCCAAAAAACGGCCGTTTTTTTTCGTTAAAATCGAACCATTGACTTTGACTGTCCGCCATTTTGTGAAAAATGAATATTTTTTAAAATCCTTCGATTAAAGACTAGTTTATACTTATATTTGACTAAATCCATCCGCATTTTTTTCTCAGATGATCCACTTCGCCGCAATGTTGGTCACCGCAAACCGTGTATATAAAAACATTATTTCATTGACGGCCATTTGCCACTAAACAATGTAATATTTTTCGATAAAAAAATTACTGAAAGTTCTTCAAGATGTGTTCTTTAAGATGGTATATTGATTGATTAAAAAAGTTTTGTAGTTTTCTTTAAAAAAATTCATGAAAAAGGCCTTTTTTGCGCTACAAGTGGGGGTAACGCCTTAAAAAAAAAAGAAATCGATTTTTGTATCGTTGTAAATGTATCGCGTTAAGGGATTTATACTTTTTTAACATAAGATTTTTTTTAAGATCTACTCATCTTGTATATATATATATTTTATTTAGAAAATTCCGATAACGTGGGAATCCTCGAGAATCCAAATTAGATTCGAACATTGGATTCCAACGAGGAATCCCGATAAGAATCCAACGTCACTAGCGTGACGTTTCAGTATAGGGATCCAATACCATGACCCATTGGATCCCCACGACAATTCCCGCACGGGTTTCGT
Organism: Ophion ellenae; assembly: GCA_963210295.1. Taxonomy (NCBI): domain Eukaryota; kingdom Metazoa; phylum Arthropoda; class Insecta; order Hymenoptera; family Ichneumonidae; genus Ophion; species Ophion ellenae. The sequence goes on along the minus strand of OY723393.1, from coordinate 30,877,944 downwards.
CAACCAAGAAATTTTCCACTTTCCACCTTCGATCGAAGAGTCCGCAATGAGCAATTACGAATCCACGGTAATTTTTTTTTTCACCGATCGGAAATCCGCAAGATTGCGTTTTCGCGTGAATTGTGGGAGTGTCGCGTTGTTTGCGCAGTTGTACGCGTTGAATTTGCGATTTCTTTATTCGCGGATCATGCTCGTTTCTTACGCGCCGCCGCCGCGTGAGCGGCCACGTGATTTTATTACGGCAAGGAAAAGGGTCAGGGCCGTGCGGAGGTAAAAAAGAAAAGCGGAGAAGCAACGAGCGCGCACAATGAACAGTGACACGAGCCAATGACTCAAGTCCCGACTCGGCTCTCTCGATTCGTCACTGTCAAACGGTGCGATGTCATGGTCAACCGTGCGCGCGCACGCGCCCCCCTGCCGTAGATGAGACGATAGATAAGCGCGCGAGGGATGAAAAATGATGCGCGAAAAACGGGGAGGCATTCCTCGGCGAGTCGCCGATCCCTGCCTCCCGAGGGAGAACGTCGCAGGAGAGGAGCAGGAGAGAGAACGAGAGAAGAAAAAAACAGACGTTTCTCAAAAGCAGCGTGCGAACTGACGAGGAAAACTCTTGGGGAAACGTGTCCCGTGGAATGGCTTTGCCCTGCTGGTCCACGATGGGAAGGTACGACGAAGGTGGCAAGGAACAACCGAAGGAAAATGCAAATTAGTCATTGAGCAGTCACTAGGGAAAGACGCTTTTAAAACTCCCGCGGCTTAAAAAAAAAACATGCAGCTTTCGGAATAACGACTTTCTTCGTACCCTGGAATCCCCAAACGTCTTAACGTCCACCAAATGTCAAGCCTACATCTTCATGACTTCGTTGACAGTTTCAATCGACTTTCGGAAGTCTCCAATTGGAATTAACATCTTCATTTTTGTCTCCCATTTCCAGTCCAGCGCATTAAGGGGTCTTAATCCGCTTTAAATTAATTATGGAGATTGATGAAAAATTATGTCAATATAATATAATTATAAATTAAATATAATAAATATAAAATTATATCAATACTAAATTATATTATAGACATTGATATAAAAGGTGTTACACTTAATAAATACACTTTGTAAATACATAAAAAAAAATTTCTTAATGTATTTATGTAACACAAATAAACTTTAAACGCGTTTTTCGCGAAACAACGTTTTTCGACGACTTGTTGATAAAATCTTCGAAACAACTGAACCGATCTTTATGAAATTTTAATCACATTTTCTTTACAACTATAGCTATAGCGCATATCAAGGATTTTTTTAAACTTTGATGTTTACTATTTTTTCCCAGGATGGTGAAAAAAAACACGTTTTTTTTATTTTTTCGATAAATTTCCGCCAATTTGTTATTTTTGCGTATATAAAAAATCGTATGATATGCGCTATAGTCATCAACATTTTCTTAACTACCATTTTCGTCTATAAATAGCGAATTGAATTTTTTTTATGTATTAGGTGTAGTAAAAAGAAATCCATTATTTTTGCCTTCAATTTTATGCAAAAATAATGGATTTCGTTTTACTATACCTAATATTTCGAAAGTGTATTTAGTAAGGCCACAGGCCTCTCTAGAGGCCGAAAAAAAGGCTTTTTGGGGATTTTTTTCAGAAACCTACAAAATAAATCGAGATTACAAAAAAGGGTGATAATCATACATATCAGTGACTGTGTACAATAATTTTGTTGAAGCGATTAATTTAAAAATGGCGGCTGTGCAGCGTTTATCTCAAAACTGCATTTTTAAGTTGGCCGGAAACATAACTCAGACAATTTTCAACCGATTCACTTGAAATGTTGAATATATCTTGAAAAATACATGATCTATGGAAGTACGTAGGATTTCTTTTTTATATTGCATAGTTCATTTGTTATTGACAATTATCTGGCGATTTTTTAGGCAAATTTCTGGAAAGTGTTTTCACTTTCCAGAAATTTACAAAAAAATTTTTAAACAATTTCATCAAAAAATCCGCCTCCCACTCCCCTCGACGCGCGATGGTCCTTTTTTGATGGTGTGCACGATTTCTCAAAAACTATTCAACCGATTGCCTTCAAATTTGGACAGAATGCTCAGCTGACATCCTTTTATCGTTTGATGAAGCAAAAAAGGAATACGTTTAATAGTTTTTTATTTATAACAAAAAATCGATCAATTTTTTTCGAAAAATCGATACTTCAAGTTCAAAACGTCACCAAATCGTCAATTTTTTTTTCCCCTTCATCGAACGATAGCTATATGTGTCTAAAGTAAAATGCTTTTTGGGTTTTTGTTGCAGGATGAACGTGAAGGCTGTAATCGTGCACACCATCAAAAAAGGACCATCGCGCGTCGAGGGGGGTGGGAGGCGGATTTTTTGATGAAATTGTTTAAAAAATTTTTCGTATGTAGTAAACAGATCAATAAAACTATATGCCAAGTTTCACAAGTTTTCCGTTGTATACTTTCTTCACAAAAAAATTCCCAAAAAGCGGTAAATTTTGCGAAAAAAAAAGACAATCCCCCCTTAAGTGTACCAACTTTTGCATCAATATCTACACTATAACCGTATAAAAAAAATCATGAAAATCGCATTTTTTAGCGTCTGAAGTGAGAAGACCCCTTAAGTTTCTATGATGTTTGTTGTAAAAAAGAAAATGCCAGAATCAAATGGAAGATTGATGGATCCACTGATCATGATAGTGTCTTCAACCTCCCACATGTGATCCAATCTTGGGGCCGTTCCAAATTCTCACCTACCGTCCCACATACATTTGGCATCTTTTCACCAACTCGTAGTCGATTGCACATTACGGATCTCGGGAATCCTCCAAAGGCAAGCGTTTCTAATTAATTCACCGGTTCATTCGTCGAAACCCGGAAGTGCGACCCCGTTTGAGAGAACTACCGGAGCGGTGATGTCGGCGCGGGATAATTGTCTCCATTAGCTATCTGCCTTCCTCCCTGTCAGCAAGAAGGCAAAAGAGACAAAGCTCTCTCTCTCTCTCTCTCTCTCTTGCTCACTTTACAATACCGGTGGACGTTGAAAGCTCTCCCGGAGCAATACTTCCGCCGCTATTTTAAATTCTCATCTAACCGGCCAAACAGTCGACACATAAGATACATTTCAAAACCGTTTGGTGTATGTTGGCTATCAGCGCATCTGGCTCTTATCCAGCCGATCCTTAGCATTTTCTTCAACCGCATTTCCAGCTGAGTCGCTCTTGAAAATGACTTTTTTAATATCTATATTGTTAGAATAAGATTTCCGAGGTACAAGGAAAAGATAAATAATCATTGACCCGAGTGAGGTTTAAGACCGTGTGTGGTAATACTTTTATTGAATTTTGGCTGTAGGCCTTTGAACGATTAACATCCTCTTTTGACCGAGGCCGGGGACAGACTGCCTCCCGAATCTCGTTCAGTCTCTCAACTCACGATCCATCACGTGGTCAACGATATGCGTACTAGCTTACATACCAATATGTAGTGATATAGTATAAATATGTATATTACAATATCGTTATATTCATCAACAGGGTACTCTGAGGCCACCGGGTCTGATATAATGTTGTAAACGGGGACAATTGGTAAGAGGCTGCTGTGAGGTCGATTCCCGAAGTCGAATGCCTTCGAAATAAACTCTACAGGTACAGGTCTAGGTATCCATCATAGCTGGTACGTTGAAGGAAATTCGCCCGAATGTTCATTGCCAATTAGGGAACACCAAACCGGGCCTCTCTCCTTTCCAAGCTGCGCCAAATAAATCGATCGAATTGCCTTCAGCTTCGACTCACAATTACGCGTACAACAATCGATTTAATTGACGCGTATACGTCACGGAGCGACACGTATACGCGGGAGACAATTTAATATTGTCCAACACGTGTTCATGTGCCCCAATATGGTGCTGGAGAAGACTAATATTGTAAACCTCAATGTGTGTCTGAGAGAGAGAGAGAAAAAGATCACCTGCTGTTACATACATCAGTTTTTCGCTAATGAAAGAAACGATTAATTAAAAGTGATAAATTGACGTTAATTTCACCAGCTGCGAGATCCACAAGGCTGAGCAGCCTGACTTTGAGAGATCGGCTCGTTGCTCGATCTCGCGAGAACACAAGTATACGTGGAAAAGCTGCAAGCACAGCTGGATAATTTTTGTAAATACGTGCGAACGCTTGTCACACTTGGGTGGCACGGCAAACAAGAGAGACGAAAACACTTGTGGGCACGAGATAAAGATTCTTCGCTTCGAGTACGAACATTTTCGAAAGCTTTCTCAAGAGCTGCGGTGTCCGAGCGGTTAAGGAGATGGACTTGAAATCCATTGGGTTCTACCCGCACAGGTTCGAATCCTGTCCGCAGCGATTTTTTTTTTCCCCCGTCTTCTCGTCGCGATATCACTCGGCGACGGACGTGTCTAGGAATGCGTGGATTTTTTTTTTGAACGTTGACAGTTTGATGCGGAGCGTCGAGAGGGTGAACACTTTTGCCCCGGGGGTGGACGCCCCTTGGGGGCGATATTTTTCAGCGAATTGCGAGATAGTACATTTCGGTGTTAAGGGAGACTTTGTCCTTGAAATTGTCCGGGAGATGTTAGCGGCTCAACATGAGCAGCTAGAAGAAGAGGAGGGATGCCTCTATGGATCAGGCATTGCCGATTAGCGGTGATTATAAACACATTTGTGTAAACACATAACAAAACTTTAAACGCGTTTTTCTCGAAAACGCGTTTTAAAAAATGGCTGACATTCTCCTGACCGCTGTAATTAACATGGCGACCTGAAATTTGGAGAGCATACTCAGAAAATATGTCTTCGCGGAATGACGGATCGTTTTTTCGATAGATACATTTTTGCATTTATTATTTATCTTTTTATGCGAAAAAAACGCGAAAATTCGATTTTTTTTTAAATTGCCGCCATTTTCCGAAATTTGTACTAAACGAAAAACCCATCCGTCATCTTCCATGACCGAAGGGTCACAGATTGATAATATGCTTTGACTTTGTGTTTCAGATCAACAAAGAGGGGACAGTGATGTCAGCCGTTTACCTCCCGCGATTTGAGGACCTGTTTTCGCGGAGCTGCAACGGCCGCCATTTTGGTTTTTTTTTTCAAAAAAGAATTTTTTTAACGTTCTGTAGATCATGAATGAAAGCAAGAAAAAAACCGCACTCAAAAAGCTTTACTCGTTTCCTGTAAAAAAAATAAAATGTAAACACCTGAAATATAGCACTCCAAGGACAAAGTCTCCCTTAATGATTTGGACGTTTGTTGCACTTTGGCTATGAGGAGTTTGCGAATAGCGTTGCATGTGCAGAAATTGTCGTAGGGATCCGATGCATTCTCGTAATTGTCCCCAAGGGCGGATACAGAATGTTTTTCTAGGGAGAGAGGGGGGGGGGGGAGACTGTGTCTCAGAATGTGATTATTGTGGGACTCTTTGGGTTTTTTGTATAGTCGATTTGGACCGTCTGGGCCCAAATCGGGGGGTGCCCGTCTGGGTCCAAAACAATGGGGGTCCCCCGTGTCCCCTAGCCCCCCCCCCCCCCAACGCTTGAATCCGCCCTTGCCTGTCCCTATATTGAAACGTCACTCTCGTATATTGGATTGTAATCGGGATTCCGCATTGGTACGAATTGGTATTCAATGTACGAATCCAATTTGAATCCTGCGGGATTCCCACATTATCGAACAGAATCCGATACGATTCTTGATGGATCCCATCGCATTCTGTACGTTGAATTTTTTAATCAAAATATTAGGTGTAGTAAATCAAATCCATTATTTTTTCCTTCAATTTTATGCATAATAATGGATTTCTTTTTACTACATCTAATATATAGATATACAAAATGAGTGGATCTTAAAAAAGTATAAATCTTATCTTGAAAAAGTATAAATCGCTTAAAAAATGATATATTAAAAATCGACTTAAATCACGTCTGTGAAAACCGAATGTAGTTATCGTTTTTTAATTTTATTTTTACTGCACTTTGACATATTATCAACACACAAGTACACGCTGACTAAGCGTTCAGGTTATGTTTTAACGCGCTGAGTTTATTCTCGTGACTTTTCACATATGTTCGATTCGAACGTGGCAAGAATTCTCGCACGGCGTTCATTGGAGAACATTTCAGAACGATGTTAAAGTTCGCATCGTTGGAATGCAACGAAAATTCGTCTTTATTCTTTATTTCTTATTTTTTTTATCGTTCAGAATTTTATCCTGCAAATTTGGGCTGTAGATTGCTAGTGAAGGTCTCAAAAGATTTGGGTCTGTTTCGAAGCCAAAATTTACTAAAAATAGTTTGGGCTACTGAACTTTCGTTGCGCTCGAACGGTGTAAATTTCAATATCATAGTTCAGAATCCAATCGGATCCCAATGAGGACTCCCTACGTGCAGTGTCCCTAACGAATCCCTATAGACATGTGGATGCATCATGGGGCTCCTCGACAAATTTGTGCACGGGATCACGAAAAGATTTTTTTTGGAGATCCAACAAATTCTACTCGAGAATTCAAAATTGAAAACTCTCCAACGACATTAGGGAGCTGTACCAGTGTGACACTTTCAAAAAATCGATTTTCTCGCCGTTTTCGACAGTTTATACTTTCAAGAATATCGTGTAAAAATTTCGAGGCCGTATCTCTAATCATTTTATCTTGCAACAGTCGATAGTTAAATCTTCAAACGCGTTTTTCTCGAAATGAGATTTTTCAAATTTGCTGACATTGTAACTCAAAGAGCAATTATCCGATTGACTTGAAATTTGAACTGAGTACTCTTGAATATATTGACTCTGCAATAACGTAGGATATTTTTGATTGGATGAGAATTGACGATTTGGCATTGAAAAAAATGACCATTTTATAGGCAAGAAAACAGACTTTTTTCATAACTACGCCATTTTGTTAGATTTTGATATTTTTCGAAAAACCTACGTCATTGTACAGAAAATACCTTCGAGTTTAACGACATTTTTTTCCTTTTTCGGTTTCAGCTACTTAATCGGCCGGAATCATGTCAGCAGTCGAGCAACTTTTTTTTTGCGCCTCCCAAGGCAGCGCGTAAGTCGCTTGGATCTCAATATTTTTCCATGAAAAAATTATGTAATGTAGGTCAAATATAGCCAAATATATTCTTAATCTTCCAAAACATTTAATTGAGTACTTTTCTTCCAAAAAATTCCCGAAAATCACCCTAACTTTCAGCATTCACGCTGGGATAGCCCCTTAATCGTCGTTCAATTTTCGAGTGAATTTCAAGTGAAATTCCCTACATGCAGCGTCTTTATAAAATCCCCATCCTGATGTGATTGGACCCTTCCCAACAAATCTCCGACACAATTGTGTCCGAATGGACAAAGAGGGAAATAAATTCGATCCAATATACTAAAATGGAATGTTGGGAAACTCCTTATATGCGTCAAAAGCACTAAAATTATTTGCATAGTCCTTAAAACAGTCAGATGTACCGATAGTCAACATTGCATAAACATACCGGGTCCAAAATATTTTCTACCAATGTATACATCAACCCTAGCCGCAGACTTTGTTTTACCCTGGAAAAAATCGATGTTATTCCGCCGAATAAAAACCTAATCTTCGCTCACGATCACGCCCAGACGCAACTAGAGGAAGTACCGCAGAGTGAAACACGAGAGAAAAAATTGGCGCCTCACGTAAACTCGGAACTCTTGCAAGGTGTTTTTTTTTACATTTTTTTTAAACAATTTTCCTCGAACTCAGCTTCCCGAGCACGTGAGAGTGCACTTTAATTTTTGCACGAGCAGAAGCTTCGTGAGACTGGACGAGCGTGAAGAGAGTTGTGCGAGGGTGCTCGTTTCATAAAAATTCCTAGTTTCATAAAAATTCCTGTATACATATCTTTCGATGTTTTCTCACTTCGTCTTGATGAGGAGAACGAAGCGTGGACTTTTCATTCGAGGGATTTCTTTGGCTCGTTCTCGTTACACATTACTTCTCTCTCTCTCTCTCTCTCTCTCTCTCTCTCTCTCTCTCTCTCTCTCTCTCTCTCTCTCTCTCTCCCTCTCTTTCCCTCTTGGAGCTTGATTCGCTCGTCTAGACACGTAATTGAAGAAACAAAGAGGCTGAGCAATTATGCTCACAATTACGCGTATACGTAGGGAACATATACATTGAGGGATCTCATAAGGGCGGGGGAAAAGTATGGCCGCGTCCTCCGCCTTCTTCCTTTTTGTTGTATTCTTTCTTCCCACATAAACGCACACACACACACATAATACATCCCCGCCACCAAGAGGCATTTTGATTAAATTATAACTGAGGCACTCATAAAGCTGTCCGCAGGCATCAAACCAAAGACATGCTCGGGCCACTAGTACGCCTCTTTGTTCAACTAGTGTGCGCAACGTTGAAAGAATCACGAGGCACAAAAGTGGGGAGCCGTGTCGATGAAGATGGCTACCGGAAGTGCACTCCTGCAAGTCAAATGAGACAGTGAGCCGGGAAAAAACCCATCGCTACACTATTCCACCGTCATAAACAAATAAAATTAATAATATCAATGGACTACATTTACCTAGGTGGGTCAAAAAAATGTATTTTCCGAAAATATTTTTATTCGATAGTATCACCTTTTAGCTATATTCCCTGAAAATTTCATTGAAATATTCATAAAATTGAATGTGCTACAGCTTCTGACAGTCGGGCGGGCGAACAGTACTACGTCAAACTTTAAGACGGTCCTCTAGTTTCTCGGGTCAAAAAAATCGATTTTTTTTCTTCATAAATCACATCTACAACATGTGTAGAAAATGTGTGCCAAAGGATTTTTCGATATTCGAAGTGGCTCACAAGTTACGGCCCTGGAACGGAGCAGGTATACGGAGCGCGCGCCGGGAGCGCGAACTTTCAAACGCGTTTTTCTCGAAACACCATTTTTCGAAACGGCGACCACGATATTTCAGAAACTAGTGCACCGATCTTGTTCAAATTTATACAGCATCTTTAATATGTTATAAGCCAGCGATTGAACTAGGATTATCATGATTGCTTTGATAGTTTTTTTTGTACGAGCGAAAAACTTAAGAAAAAATGAGTAAAAAATAGAATGTAATTTTCAAAAGTGTATAAAAAAGTCAATTTTTGTAATTTAGTATTCACTCTAGTTCAATCGCTAGTTTTAAATATGAAGATTAAAATGCCGTTTGATTTTTTGATTTCAGATAAGCAGAACAGCCGCAATCTTGGTCACCGTCAAGCACCTCTTTTACTTGATGTCTTCCTGTCGACCACTATAACGTTTATTCTATTATATATTTTGACTTCAAAAAATTTGTAAAGCTTATTCAAATGTTAATAAAGATTATGCAAAAACAATGAGATTGATTATTTCGATGCTTTGCCCGTAAAAAATTATTGAAAAAGCCGTAAAAAAACAGCCGAGAAACTAGAGGACCGAGTTAAACGCGTTTTTCTCAAAACACCGTTTTCAAAGTCGGTGGACACGATATCTCGAGAACCACTCGATGGATTGTTTCCAAATTTACAGAGGATACGACGAAATACGTCTGAGGGTCGTTGACGATCTCATTTTTCTTACGCCGATCGTTATTTTTTGATAGTTACGTAAAAATGACGATTCTTGTCATAGATTTTGTATGCTCGAGTTTCAGTTCCTCACCCGGTTGATAAAAATAATGATTTTGAAAATCGACGATCGTCAACGACTCGTGTTTATCGATAACTTGAACAACCCATTTGGTTTTTAGATTTCGGATGGACCGTTTAAGCTAGAGAGTGTCCACCGCCAAACGTCGTGAAAAAAAATTTCGTCTGCCGGTGGCGATGTTTTTGGTGTTTTTCTGTATCTTATGGTGATTTCTTTAAGGCTCTCGATACATGTACCTTTGTGTTAAAAGAATGCTTTCCTCGTTCACCAACCGTTCGCCAGAAAAAAAAATCGAAATTTGACAATTTTTTTCGGGCCTCTAGGTAAATATACCCACCTTCGTTCTATTCCTACGCTAAACAGCAAACTCCTCCCTGCATGCTCTAGATCAATACAGGAAGTTCCTCAGCATCTTACAAAAAAAACTACGACTCGAACGAAATCCTACAAGTTTGCAAAAAAATGTGCATGAAAATGATCGATCGCTCGAGGAGTAGCAACCACTCGAACCGTCGATTAAAACTTCCGCTCTTTGGTGCGCGCTAGAAGGAATAAAAAAAGCGCCAGGTCGCGAGCTCGCGAGGGCTATCCGATGGTATCGCGAGGAACGGGATTAATCAGCCTTTTTTACTATACGTCAATTCTCCATCTCCGTGCGGAATTGAACGTACACGTATATTGCGCGAGTGTCCGTATACATACGTATGCTTGTATACGGAGACTCATCTGCGGAATAAACGCGAGTTGCAAAAAGTGCCTAGCTTGATAATTGCATCCCTGTGATTTGATGCAGCAGCTTTTTTAAATCCCATTTTTATCGTATATTCCGGTAGAGGATTTCCTAGATCTGACAGACGTGTAGACGAGACGCTGCGCTGCGCTTGCTCGGTGAATCTGTGTGTTCCGAGGGAAGGGGTTGGGCGAGGGAGAGGGGTATGTTATACATGTACGTTTATGAGGATGTATGGGATTCGCGTGAGATCCTATTAGATCGTAAAGAAGAACAGGATGAGAAGAGGTGGAAAACGAACCAGGTAACTTGTGCAAATATATATATATATGTATATATATATGCGTGCGTGCGTGTGTGTGTGTGTGTGTGTGTGTGTGTGTGTGTGTGTGTGTGTGTGTGTGTGTGTGTGTGTGTGTGTGTGTGTGTGTGTGTGTGTGTGTGTGTGTGTGTGTGTGTGTGTGTGTGTGTGTGTGTGTGTGTGTGTGTGTGTGTGTACTATATATATATATATATATATATATATATATATATATATATATATATATATATATGTATGTATGTATGTATGTATATTTATATATAGAAAGGAATATTCCGAATTTGTTATACCCATGTGATGTTGCCTACAGCGCACCTGGCTATTGCGAAGCCGGTCCCGATGTTTTTTAAAGCCGACACCACTCTTACAGGTTAAAAAAATCTATTTTTTTGCACTTTCTCAAAGTATAGATGTTTAAGAAAATGTGAAAAATGTTGGAGTTAAAATGGGGCCGGGTTGAAATTCCGAACTTTGAATGATCAGAACGCTCAAAACTCCGAAAGAATTTTACACGAAAGACCAAAACTCCGAAAATCTGAACAACGTCAAAATGATTCAGCGATGGAAGTTTCAAAAGTTTCGAAATTTTCAATAAGTCGACGAATTATTTCAAGAATTCTCTTTTATTAAGAAGTGATTTTGCGTCAATTTTGAAATTTGTCTAGACAATGTTATACGATCCACATCATTTACAGCCAACTGTGTAGATTCTCGGTGGCATGATCTTGACATGAGGGCCGGGTTGAAATTCCGAACTTTGAATGCGCCGACGGTTTAAAATTCCTAACTTTGATGATTCGAAATTACAAGGTTCGTCAAGATTATGCCAGCGGAAGTCTACACAGTTGACTGTAAATGATGTAGAACGTATAAAATTTGTGTAGACAAATTTCAAAATTGACGTACAATCACTTGCTAATAAAAAAAAATCTTGAAATAATTCGTTGATTTATTGAAAATTTTTAAACTTTTGAAACTTCCATAGCCGAATTATTTTGACGGTGTTCAGATTTTCGGAGTTTTGGTCTTTCGTGTAAAATTCTTTCGGAGTTTTGAGCGTCCTGATCATTCAAAGTTCGGAATTTCAACCCGGCCCCGTTAAAATATTTGAAACTAACCAAGTTACTGCCGATTTAGTGAGAGCTGGTAACGCAACAATACACTGAAATTTTATACTAAATACTAAATACTAAAATACTATATTGTATTATATATATATATATATATATATATATATATATATATATATATATATATATATATAATTGTATTGTATACTATACAATATACTAAAATATTATACTAACATTTTCAATCGCGTTTTTCTGTAAACGACTTTTCTCGACCTGGCCGGAATAATAACTCAATTTTTCGATTTCCAATTTTGGAAAAACCGACATTTCCGTAATTGCGGTAGCTTCGATGTACGTAGCGCTTTTTTTTAATATAGTATTTTTTAAGCCCCCGAAAATGAGTGAAAATTTTGCCAAAATTACACTTTTTTGAACACCCGCCATTATGGGATTTTTTCGAAAAAGGCTACTTACAACGAGAACTACATTTATACAGATTGTAAAACTTTTTAATTTTCATTTATTAGACCAACCATTGTCAATTCGACCATTGGGCCACATTTGATGTACAGAAGCTCTATTGTACCTCAATAACGTTGTGATTTTTTTCATTTTTTCAAACAATCATTTACACGAAATAAGTTCAACGTATGCTTAATAACGTACCTTTTTTTCAAGCTGAAAAAAATAATATACTTGACAAAAAAAATCGCAGGAAACGACTAATACTACGCCTTCATTTAAAAATGCTTACATTCATCCTACGATGATTTTAAAGACATTGGGGTTACTCAATGCTGAATACGGAGATAATTGGTTATTGTGAGGACGGTTCTCGAAGTTCTCGAAATCACCTTTTCCCATATAAATAAATAAATAACTAAATATATAACATATCAATGTCAACATATCTGTTTTATTTATTTATTTATTTATATATGTAAGTATATATGAGTGAATCATGGATGTTGAGAGAAAGATGGATGAGAGTGGACGAATAAAATGTTTCCAAGGGAGATAGAGAGAGTTGAGACAACGCGCAATAAGAAACGACGCCGTAAAGCTGCCAGTACAGTCGTTGGCTCGTACAGACTTTATTCCCCGTGCGCCCATATACATGCCGGGCACAGACTCGCAACGAGAGGTGCACACGCGTTTTGAAGAAAAGAGATTCGAAAAAAAGGAGCGCAGCGTCGAATACTCAGCGGAGTGTGACTGGCGAGTATCAGATATGTGTGTATGTGTGTGTGTGTGTGTGTGTGTGTGTGTGTGTGTGTGTGTGTGTGTTGCATTGTGCTGCATCGACGAGCGATAAAAGTGCAGTAAGATAGTACACGGTATGTCCGATAATCAAGCTGGTAGGCTAGGTAGGATATCACGGTGTGTTTCAGCGCGCGCCTTTAATTGCTTCGGCGAGGATCGCGGGAAATCATTGCACTTTATATTGGCTAAGTCCAAAGGCGCGGTTCTCTTTGTGCAAAGATCATTATGCTCTCTCTCTCTCTCTCTCTCTCTCTCTCTCTCTCTCTCTCTCTCTCTCTCTCTCCCTCTCTCTCTCTCTCTCTCTCTTTTTCTATCTTTTACTCGAGTTTGCCATTTCGTAGGATTTCGTATGAGTTTTAAGCATTGATTTAGTAGTCTCCAAAAATGTTGCATATAAATGTGTTTCATTTGTTTTTTTTAAATATTTGTGATTTTGTAACAATTTTTTCATTTTTGTATTTCTTTTATTTTTTATTTTCGTGTTTCTTTGCATTTTTAAATATTTCTTTGTCATTACCCCTTAATGTCACCGTGTGACAGTTCTGTAACTGACCGTCTAAGTTCTCATAAGACCCGACATTGGCTTTTTTCAAATCAATGTCACACGACGGATACAAACCGTTCAATGGTTTCTTAGTGCAATTCATGCAAACTAGATAGCGTTGGATCGAAATCTGTTCAAAGTTCACTTATCGTGAGATTGCAAGATTTCAGTGTGCGTAAAGTTTGCGAAAATCGGAGAAAATATCAAAACGACGAACGATGTGTGATAAATGTGGCGTGGCTTTGTGCTACAACGAGCAGAACAACTGCTTCAAAGCATTTCATACATCACAAAGGAATGTTACGACACAATGCAACATATCCGTCACACTCCCTTTGTTGCTTTGCAACTAGCCCCCCGATTATTTTTCAACAACTAAATAGTACTTTCTTTATTTATGAAAACCTACTATTTTCAAGTCAACTATTCTTGGTTGACTGGTTGACTAGTCGACCAGTCAACTAAAGTCAAAGTTTTGACTAGTTGGCTAGTCAACTAAAAAGTAGTTTAGTTGACTCGTTGACTTTTCAACTGAAAAAAGTCGACAAACTTGGCAACTAATTGACTAGATTGACATCTTTATTATGCCCTAGTTCTATCACTATTTGACTTGATTTATCAAGTCTATCACTATTGGGAAATTGGACACCATCTGTCCATACAAATCTTGATGATTTTTGTAAAGTCAACTTTAAATAGTTGACTTCATGGTGGGCGCCATGTTAGACGCATCGCACCAACATTTGCGATGCGTAACGTCACCCAATAACTGGGGTATAATAAAGATGTCAATAAAAAGTAATATACATCGATTAATGTCTCTCGTTCTCTCTCTCTCTCTCTCTCTCTCTCTCTCTCTCTCTCTCTCACACACACACACACACGCACACGCACACACATACACACACACACACTCGTTCTCTCTCTCTTTTGTTTGAATTTATCGTAGGATTTTGTATGAGTTTTATTGATTTAATTGATTCAAGGTTAAGGTATTTATGTTTTTATTTTTTATTTTCCTATTTGTATTGATTTTTCTAGTTTTCTTTGTCCTCAACAGAAAGCACTAATGTGTGCGCTACGACTTCATCTACTTCACCCAATAATGATAGAACTAGGACATAATAAAGTAGCCAATAAAAATTAATAAAAATGAATCAATATCTCTCTCTCTCTCTCTCTCTCTCTCTCTCTCTCTCTCTCTCTCTCTTTTCTCCATATTTCGATCTTCGTGCGCCCACGAAAAATTATCTGCCCAGGGACGCAGATTGGAGATCGCGGGCCGCCGAATCACACGCTCGAGGAGATGCCCAGCTGGGCAAATATCCCACAAGGACGACGGCGACGACGGAATCGGAAAGCACACGGTGGGACGATAAGCCGGGAAACCTGGCGAAACTTATCTTCAAAAGGAACTCCCAAAATGTATTTGCGGTGGAGAAATATTCCGTCATCGATTAGCTCGATCAGCAAAAGGCATATTCAGCGGGCATTTCATCAAATTGCGGTTTATCATTCTCTTTCCTTTCTTTCACCAGCCCCGAAGAATTTCTCGGTACAAGACTCTCATGTCTCTCTCCCGGAGGCTGAACGACATTGGACGTATTTCCAGTATCAACAACCGAAACAAAAAGAGTTTAATCGCGCCGAAGAATCTCCCGCTCTCATCGTCATCGTCGTCTGATTCTCATCGAGCTCTTCCCACCTCCTACTCTACGCTGTACCGTATTATTCCCCGTCGTAAGGTTCATCTATTTCGCGGTGAGAGCTTTTCATGGCGCCAATATCGAAGAATTTGTCGCTCGAGTTGAGTCAAGCCGAGCGCGATGACATCAAAGGAAACTTCGGCCTGCGATATCCGGCCTCTCTCGTCTTTTCTTCACCCTTGAGAAGCATGGACGAGCAAAAGGATCGCGAGGAGCAACACCAACGATACTCCGTCGTTGAGGCTGTACCTCCACCGTGTTCCTCATTTTCGAACCACTTTATAAATACGTGTATATATAGGTATACACAAAAGGGCATCACCTTTCACCCTTCTGGCTTTTTCTCCACAGGACCACCGTAATAATAATTTATCATCCCTTGCTCGAAGCTCGTCCCGCTCGTAATGAGGGGCCCGATATCATGAAGTTGGAAAATTAGTGCTTTGTTTAAAAATTATCCACCCTTTGCCCATCCCGACCCGGTAGTCTTATACTCGCGTGTTTACGAAAGTTCGAGACTCCACGGCGACGAGAAAAGCTCGCGAGGCTCCGAGAGATACGAGTGGAGGATAAGGGCTGGGCCTGGAGGTTCACTCGCCCTTAACCGAGCGACTGAAGCGTCAAGGGCCGATGAGCTTTCGCATAGTTCGAGACAAATTAACAACCGACCTATACACCAACCCGGGCATGGCTACTTCATTTTTGTTCCTCTTGACTTGCAGCCCTTCTTCTTCTCCTCATCCCCCCCTTCTCCTCTTCCCCCCCCCCCCCGGAACATTGAGAACTTCCTCTGGGAAAGCTGCGCAGCTATATCTCGTAAATATTGCAACTCGCGATACACCGCGCGCTGCCTTTCCCTGCGGATAAAATATTTATATCCGTCGCGTTCGATTAATCAAGCCCGCGTATAGGAGACCCCGCGGTGATTTTAATGCCACCAGTTTTTACGTTGGAAATCATGGACGAAATCATGGACGATCGCGGTAGAAGAACCGCTGTCCTCTTCCTCGGGACGCTGGTCATTGTGGCCATCAGACCTTTTTGTCATCGTCTCTTTATACTTTCTCTCGCACTTTCTTCTCCAGCCGTATCCACCCCTCGTTCATCAGCGGGAAAAGGGTATTCTATTTTTTAGCAAGTCTCGTAGAAAGACGCGTGCTACTCGTTTCGGAGGTATCTATGCAGAGAGGGCGGAGGAATTGAAAAAAAACTGCGTACGAGCGTGACATTTGGGAACTCTTGATGCTCGCCATCTGGACTCAATTCATTCGGAGGATCTGCCTCTGAATATGCACACATACGTATATGAGCGCGGGGAATGGTGGTTTTGAAGACGATGGTTTCTTGAGGGCCGTCTGATAAGTATCCAATTGATCCCGGACCCAACATTACCTAAGCCCCAATTTGTTCGGAATCCACTTGAGGTGAATGGGTTCTTCTCACTTTAGACGCTAAAAAAGGCTATTTTCATGATATTTTTTTAAAGGTTTATATTATAGATATTGATATAAAAGTTGTTACACTCATTAAATACGCTTTCGGAATATAGTTAAATTTTTTTAAATTTAAGTCACTATTTATAGACAAAAATGGTAGTTAAAAAAATGTCAAAAAAATTGTAGGTCCGCGCTAAAACGGTTTTAGATTCAGTATGTTAATGGCTATAGCGCATATCATACGATTTGTTATATATGCGAAGATAACAAAATGGCGGACATTTTTATATATTTTTATGTAGTATTTTATTATATATTTTGACTTCAAAAAATTTGTAAAGCTTATTTAAATGTTAATAAAGATTATGCAAAAACAATGAGATTGATTATTTCGATGCTTTGCCCGTAAAAAATTATTGAAAAAGCCGTAAAAAAAACAGCCGAGAAACTAGAGGACCGCCTTAAAGTATTATAAATATAGAACGTTTTGTTTCTTAAAAAAAAAAATGATCAAGATTGGCTATGTTTTCGTTGTCTACGTGTATTTCCCCCCGTAACTTGAATTTGCATCAAAGATTTTTTTTTGTTAAAGAATTGACGGGGTTGTAACGCCTTTTGTAAAGGTTGAACCATCCCGCTGCAAATGACTCTTCTTTTATTTTGCGTTTATTTGGAAATTGTGTTTTATGAAACGATATAAGTCGTATATCAAAATCTCTTCGTCCGATTGACTTCGAATTCGACCAGAGCATAGCCTATAACATTTCCTATCGTATAGCCTCATGATTTTGTGATATATTCATCCATTTTCCAATAACAAATTATCGAAATTGTTTCGTTTGATCGAAAATCGAATTCTTCTTTCCGCAGCTCGCAATTCTCGTAATTGTCAAAATTAAAAAAAATTGTCCGTTCATACGAAAGTTTCCGTATTGTTCTAAAAGTACATTTCTTCATTTTGCATTCCCGATCAGCATAGTCGCCAGAACAACGTACACCGATTGGCCACGCAGCAACTTCTTCAACCTTTCCAATCTTCTCCAGCCCTATATTTAAATAACAATATCCTCATTGTTTATCAATCTTTTCCACTGCAAAAAAACTCAATCTTGGCGAGACCACGTATCAATTGTGTGTAAAATCCCCACCTCCCCATCCCCATACTCCCATCGCGAAAAAATATTTACCACCGACCTGTTTTCGAGTCCCAAGCCTACACAGACCCGTTACAAAAGAAACTCAACCACCACCCTCAAAACAGCCAGATGCGCTGATCGCCAACATTGAACAGACACGCCGGGCTCTAAATATCCCTTTCCCCATATGTACTTGTACCCCCATATGTATTCAATTTGACTTAAGCTTTCGAAAAAGTGCCCGAAGGAACTTTCGATATAAATATATCTCATCAAGGTGAAACGAATTGCATCCACGCCGGTTTCGTACAGTCCGCGGCGTAAAAAATGCACCGACGCGTACACGAATGCCGCGCGCGTGTTTGTATAACCGGCATACGCGAGGCATATCGGGGAAAATTCTTCGAGCATCGCTCGTTCGCCCATTTTCGTATGTGTACAGATGTGTATTTGGTGTATAAGCGAGATATGCACACACTGCGAATATCACTGCAGGCGTGCACGGTGAGGGAACGCGCGCGAGTGCGATTCGGGGATTCGAAGCCCGTCGGGAATGTCCCGCTCGTTAATAAGAGCACGATTTCGTGGGCGAGAAATGCGCGGCTAAGGAACAAGGGAAAGAGAGCGCGGATGTAACGAAGACACTTTCAGCTTGGGCGTGTGCTCCTCTTTGCCTCGGTTGATCGGCTTCCGCAGCATGATCTTCGCACGGGAAACGATATATATATATATATATATATATATATATATATATATATATATATATATATATATATATATATATATATATATGCATGTATGGGGCATTCCACGCCATTTCAACTAGCACGTGACTCCGATCATTTTTGGTTTTCGTGATTTTTTATTGTAAAATTGTACCCCATAAAAGAAATATCCACACCAATTTTTAGATTTTCCAACGAAAAAAAAATATTCCCAATAAAAAAATCATTTTAGTTTTAAGGCTTTCACGGCTCTTTATGTAATGAGAAGAGTATGTGGCTTCCGGATCCGGAAAAAAATCATTTTTTTTCTTCGTTAAATTCAGCACAAATTAAAAATTAACTGTTTCAGGCCTGACGAAGCCGAATTGGAAATCACAAAATCATTAATAGCATTATTGGAGACGAAAATGCTAAAAATCTTCTAAAAAAATATAATTAATTCGGAAAAAAATAGAAGGAAAAACGGGCCCACAATGAGACTAGTCTTAAAAATCATAAAATCGGTCACTCTATTTTAGAGAATTTTTTGAAAAAAATTTAGAAAGTCTATCATCTTTTAAAAAAATGATTTTTAATTTAGTAGCAAAAAAAACGTTGAAATTGATCATTGATAGTTTTTTCCTATTTTTTTATGAAAGTATGCTTCAAAATGAAGAAAAATTATATGGGGACATTTGTCGATATCTCAATTAGTTCAGGAGTTATCAGCGGTTAAACGTTTCTAAAACTCCCAAAATCGATTTTTTTTTTTGAAAATTATAACTTTTAACAGAGTAGAGATAAAAATCTGAAAATTGGTGTGGATATTCCGTAGATGGGCTACAATTTTACAAAAAAAATCAGGGAAACCAGAAATGACCGGGGTGACGGGCTAGGTAGAATGGCATGGAATGTCCCATATATATATTTGTACCGCGAGTGCGTTTCCAAACTTCCCAAGAATTCGTGAGGCGAACATACTTCCATCAATTTCGAATTCACCGCGTCACAGCAGTGCGACCTCGATTATGACGATCACCGACGTATACGTATACAGGGTGACAATTATAACGTGTGCATATGTTTTGTTAACCATCTTACGCGAAAATTTCGCTACCGAAAAATTATATGATATGCACCAATGTTGAACTTTGCTGGAATGCAACGAAAATTAAACATTTCTTTTCATTTCCTCATTTTTTTCGTCATTCGAAAGTCTATTCGGCAAATTCGGACTGTAGATTTCTTATGAGGATCGTAAAAAATGCTCGAGTGTTCTTCGTAGCCCAGATGTGTCAAAAATAATCGGGCTATTTAAATTTCGTTGCATTTCAACGATGCAAACTTTGATATCATGATATTTTAGAATATTTCAAGTATTTTGCGAAACATAAAATTCAGCGTATTTTTGTGACGTGTGATGTTTGCCAAAACAATTAAGCATTCTGGAAAAATAGCATTTTTTTTTATTTAGCAAAATATCAAAATTCCATTTCAAATTTAGTAAAATATCAAAATTCTATTCCAAATTTAGTAAAATATGAAAATTCTATTTCAAATTTAGCAAAATATGAAAATTCCATTTCAAATGTAGCCAAATATCAAAATTCCATTTCAAATTTAGCAAGATAAAGAATTCGGTATACAGAAAACTACTAAAAAAAAGTTTTATTAATGGAATTCAATTTTGCGACCTTGATGATTTTTTTCTCAATGATGGGATACGCAAAAAAAAGTTTTTCAGAGGTGGTTCGTGTTTGGAATTCAATCATCGCCATTTTGCCGTACCCACAATGGAATTTTTATTTTTTTCCAGAATGCTGATTTTTTTGGCAAATACTATTGATCACAAAAGTACGCTATATTTTTTTTCGAAGAGTTCTTGGAAAACAATAAAAATCATATTTTTTTATCGTTTACTGAATTTCTGCCGAAGACCCTTTAAAACAAGTAGCCGCGTTATAATTGTCACCCTGTATATAAGAAAGATCTCAGAAGCATCTCGTTCCGTCTCAAACGCGCACGGACTTTCCGCCTCGTTTCATTGACGATATTTGCCACGTGTACGTATGAATGCGCGTGTCGTGGCTCTCGAGTCGCCAAAAACGATAATCGGAATCCTCGTGTTGCGATGCCCCGCCGCGTTGCATGCTCGATGACGCAAATTAATTTGGTCGATACATTGTCCGACCCTCCTGAACCTGTTCCTCTCGATCCAGCTGCCTCCTTTCCATTTCGGGATAATTTTTCCCTCGCGAATACAGAGTATCATAGTAGAAATATCGCGATTTCATTCGGTGAAAATCAGTGCAAGGCTTTTGATTTTAAGGGGGTCTAGGCTTTCCCGTTTTTTCGGTGGATTTGCCTCCTTTCGATGATGGATAATTTTTTAGACATGAATTTAGAGCATTATAGTGGAAATAGCGCAATTTGATTGGGCGAGAATCAGAGCACGCCGCTGGATTTTAGGGGGTCTGGGGATCTAGAAAAAAAAAATCGCGGTGGCATTTTCTCGAGACTTGAGATAATTGAATCTTTTTTTGCAGTGTGGATAATTGTGAAAAAATTGTGGGGAAATTGTGATGAATGAATTTAGGGGAAATTGGTGAGAATTCTTTTATTTCAAGGGCGTGAGAATTTGATTGGTGGTAGTTTAATTTAACAGGAGTGGGCAGGAAATTTTGGATTTTAATGAGGTTGAAGATATCATCGTTGGAATGCAACGAAAATGAATATACTCAAGTTCCTTTAATTTTCTTCGGCAGATTTTGGCCCAAAAAAGCCTTCAACCATTTTTTAACTTATTCATTCAGCGATCTACAATAAGAATCTATAAAAAAAAAGATCTTCTATAATGATAAAAATATGAAAAATAAAATGTAACAAGCACTTTCGTTGAGTTCCAACGATGCAAACTTCAACACCATGAATTGTAAGGGCGTGAGCATTTTTTCTAATAATTTGGCATCGATGAAAAGAGTAAATGCAAATTTTATTTCAAAATAAAAAATTTTAAACGCAAAACAAAATTGTGCTATCTAAAAAAATGCCTATTGCTTCCACCTTGATTCATCCCGCTATCGCAGCTGACCATATGAGCAAGTTTGTTTTTTTTTTCACCCAAAGCTACGTCCCCGAAGAATCCAAAACCATTAAGGGACCTACTAAAAATAAAAATTCCGGTTTTTTTTCTAAAATCAAGAAACATTTTTTCACAACGAACCCAAGCGATACGCCTTCATCCCCCGATCGTTCGCACACTTCCGAAATCAACATTCCAATTGACCCAAATGGGAACGACACCCACTCGTCGCCACCTAACAAAAGCGTTACCGACTGAGCAGGCCGGAAGTCGAAAGTTGCACGTGAGCGGGCGGTTGTTGAAACCCGCGAGCGCGTGTGTATGTGGATCAAACAATGGTGGTATGTGCCTCTAGTGGAGATGCTGCATTATCACCCGACTGAACTTGCCACGGTACGCGTTTAATCCACGCTAGGGCAAACTTTGCTGCCTCTATATTAACTCACTTTGCGCCGCGCGGTATATACCAGGAGGTTAACCTTACCCGCGACTTGGATGCTCATCGAATTAACCCTTAGGTGCTATGTGGGCGAGATGGAGGACCTCATCTTGGCTCCGTGCCTGCGCGACGTTTTCCTCACGGTGGACTTTTCTGCACATGCTGAATGCGCAATGCACTCATGCAGCCGTGTACTGATACTATCAGCACAATATATTCTATAACATGACTAAACTAAAGTGTTGGAAATTTTGTTCGTGTAATTGTCGATTCCTATAGTATTAAGGCGTTAATACCCCCACTTGTAGCGCAAAAAAAGGCCTTTTTCATGAATTTTTTTGAAGAAAACTACAAAACTTTTTTAATCGATCAATATACCATCTTAAAGAACACATCGTGAAGAACTTTCAGTAATTTTTTTATTGAAAAATATTACATTGTTTAGTGGCAAATGGCCGTCAATGAAATAATGTTTTTATATACACGGTTTGCGGTGACCAACATTGCGGCGAAGTGGATCATCTGAAGAAAAAAATGCGGATGGATTTAGTCAAATATAAGTATAAACTAGTCTTTAATCGAAGGATTTTAAAAAATATTCATTTTTCACAAAATGGCGGACAGTCAAAGTTAATGGTTCGATTTTAACGAAAAAAAACGGCCGTTTTTTGGCTATAAAACGGCCATTTTTTTCGAAAAAAAAAATCGAACGATTAAAGACTACATTTTTATGTATTAAATAAGCCTGCAAAATTTCAAGAAGATCGGTTCATTAGTGTTCGAGTAATCTTGGTCACCGACTTCAGAAATGCCATTTTGAGAAAAACGCGTTTAAAGTTTCTCTTTCAACGCTCTTTCAACGCGGATTCTTCTCCTTCAACGCTCATATCTCAGTCAATTTTGTTCGGATCGACTTGAAATTTTCAGGACATATTCTCAGATACTTATACTTCAAAAAAATGCAATAAAAAAAATCGATTTTTTCAAAATCGCAAGTGGGGGTAACCCCTTAACCGTATGAGTGCACTCTTGGGTCTTACAGACGTAAAAGTAAAGTAAAAGTACAGTAAAAAATAAAAATGTTTCACGAAAGAGGAAAAACGTGAGTTTTTCTCTGCTCAACTTTTTCAGACGAAATATGAACCGAACACAGATTTTCTCTCCACAGGTGCTTTCCTGACAGTCTGCGCTTTTATTTTTTATAATAATCATTTGAATAGACGTAATTTCAAGGAAAGTACCGTAAAATGCGGTTACTTTGAACAGGTTTTGGAAGCTTTTTGTAGGTGACTTTTTTTTTAAGATCCTAAATTCCAACTTTTTTGCTCCAATAGAACAATATGTATTTTGGCTGTCAAATGTATAAGAAAGTCAAGCCCCCCCCCCCCCGGAAATTTTATATGTTAAAAAAAGTGTTAAAGTAACCTCGAATGTGGATTTTCTTTGACAAGGCATTAAAATGCAACTTATGTCCAAGATTAAGGGTCACTCTGGCATGATTTAATTTCAAAAAATTAATATTTTATGCATTATTCATGGAACTAAATTAAAAACAACCATTTTTTATAGTCAAATTGTCATCTTTATTAAGGAAATATTTTACATAAAAATATCAAGTACCTATGGTACTATTATAGACATTTAATCAGTCTTACATTATCATTGAGATCAAAATCAACTTGAGCAACATTACAATCAACTTTAGCAACATTATAATAAGCTTCAACACCTAATTTAAATGCATTTAAATGCGCACACATTTACACCGTATTTTGGCGCTCTGTTAATGTAGCCCCAAAAACTGTCAAAGTTACCCTTAATTTCAATTTAACCCCGTTCTACGGTACATCATTCGAAAGTTTCCTCATAGATTCGGTGTGTATAACTAAAGCAAAAAATATGAATGTACCTCCAGGGTTAAAGCGTAAAATAAAAAAAAACACGATTTTTATTGCATAGTTTTGTAGCCTTGGGTCTTTAGTTTAATTTGCAACGAAGATTTTTCAATTCCAAAAATTGACCGAGTTATGACGATTTTTGTGAAACGCCAGATCGCCCACTGCACTACGGTAAATGGGCTTGCTGAGACTTGCCCTTTTTTAAATGTTTTTTTTTTTCGAAACTGTGTTATGTAAGTCGTATCTGGAAATGTGTTCATCCGATTCACTTCAAACTCTGGTAGAGCACAGCTTGTAACGTTTTCTATGGTATTACGGAGTGATTTTTTAACGATTTTTATCCGTTTATTAATAACAAATTATGTAAGATTTTTTGTCGAAAACCGAACTTAGTTTTTCTACAGTTTGCCGTGCACGAAATTTTCTTAATATAAAAAAGTATCGTATGGTACGACAGTTTTATTATCACACTCAAAGTGATGGTAAGTAACCCATGCAGAAATTGTCAGAGAGATCAAACTGGATTGCCATACTTGTCCTTATACTAAAGTGTCACGCTCGTACATTGGATTCTCAGTTGGAATCCCCATTGGAATCCAATGTACGAATCCAATTCGAATCCTAGAGGATTCCCACATTGTCGAACAGGATCCAATACGATTTTCGATGGATCCCATCGCACTCTGTACGTTGAATTATCTAAATAAAATATATAGATATACAGAATGAGTGGATTTGAAAAAAAGTATAAATCTTAACTTAAAAAAGTATAATTCGCTTGAAAAAGTACATCTTAAAAATCGATTTAAATCACATCACTGAAAATCCACTTTAATGATCGTTTGTTACTTATTTTACTGCACTTTGACATAATATGACCACAAACGTACACGCTCGCGAAGCGTGCAGGTTATGTCTCAACACGCCGAGTTTTTTCTCATGACTTTTCACATATATTTGATACGAACGTGGCAAGAATTCTCAAGCGGCGTCGATCGAGTGCAGTGCAGTGCAGAATCCAATTGGATCCCAATAAGGAATCCCTATATAAGTGCGGTGTCCCTAACAAATCCCTATACAGATGTGGATGCATATTGGGGCTCCCCATCAAATTTGTGCACGGAATCACTGAAGAATGTTTTTTTTTTAAATTCCAACGAACTCCCTTTCATAATTTCAAAAAAAAATTCTCAAAAGATGTCAATCAGGAAATCGTGCGGGATCCACTTAGATTTACTTGACATTGAGGCAGAGCATAGTTAATAACATTTTCGATCGTATAACGGGATGATTTTTCGATATATTTATCCACCTATTAATGACAAACGATTAAAGTTGTTTTGTTGGCCGAAAATCGAACTTATTTTTTCTACAGCTTGCCATGTACGTCATTTTCCAAATATCAAAAAAATATCCGCTCGGATGACAGTTTTATTGTCATATTAATAGCAGTGGTGAGCAAGGGGAGGAAAATTCCAGATGCGTTTATTATCACATGGCAATGGTTCGGGAAAAAAAGCTTCAGCTTAATTCACGCCACCTTTACTTTAAGGAGTTTCAGGACAAATGACAAAATGTTACCATTTGCTTCAAATTTATAAATTAAATTCTTTTTCATATGCTGAATGCACTCTCCAAATTTCAAATCGATCGTCTAGACCAGCGGTTCTCAAACTTTTTTGGCGACGGAACCCTTTTGAAGCCCTAAATATTTTACAGAGCCCTAAAATAAGCAAAACCTGGTTTTATGTTGATTGTTTAATGAAAATTGTACAAAAATAGGTACTCTACATAACAATGTATTAATTTCACTGTAAATTGATGAAATTGTTTCCATTTATTGGGAGGTATAAAGTTGTTTTTTTTTTCGACGGAGCCGTAGCTGAGGCGCTAGCAGAGAGCCCTAGCTGATGACAAAATTGTCATAATGTATCGCGTGATTTGACGATTTTGCATAACATTCCAAACATTTTTTCACACTTATTCATACGTAAAGCGATAAGAGTAGGCATCTCCCTATGTTGAAGAGTATTTTTTTAATTATACGTTTTATAGAAACGGTGTAGATGATCGATTTAAAATTTTGCAGGTACATTCAGTGAATGACAAAGAATTTATTGTATAAATTTTAATCAAGTACTAATATTTTGTCAATTGTTTGAAATTGTTGAAAATGATCGATATCGTCTCAGCATCGTATGCCAACTGCACTAGCTTAATCTCAGCCTGGACACTGAGGAAAAAAAACAAATTGAATCAAAAAATATATTGGGTGATCCAAATAAATGTGCTGTTGCGGAGTGCCACCGATATATGAGATTGTTACAATACTATAAAATATTGGAAAATGTGATTGATTTAAATAACATATTATTTTATTTGATAAAGCTCTTCTGTTCTCCGAATATTTACATTATCCTTCAAATAAAATGATATTCTATTGAAATCATTCCATATACAATCGGTAGATGTATGGATGAAATAATTAAGCGGTTGCTACAACATTTTTTATTTCGTGCGAAATTATAATCAATAGAATTGATTATTTCTTTACTGCATCGAAACGAATATGCCATGGGACGTAAGTTTTTCAATTTGTTTTGAATCTTAAATGAAAAGTGAGTATTAGAATGATCATCCACGATAATAGTGGAGAGAATTTCAGATATCCAATGGTATATCCATGGAGAGAATATCAGATATTCAACTTGAAAAAACAAATACTACACTTTGATTTGCTCCACAGGCCAAGAAGCGATACTGTTTAGCGTTTCTCCGGCGTTTAAGTAGATTTTCAGTTCGCGCTGCGCTTACGAGAAACGAGCGCGCGTGCGGCTTCTAGCGGTTACCCCGAGAACTACGGGTTTCCTCACACCTATAATTTCGGTGGCGCTCGGCCATGATTTGGTCGAATT
This sequence comes from Ophion ellenae, assembly GCA_963210295.1. NCBI lineage: Eukaryota > Metazoa > Arthropoda > Insecta > Hymenoptera > Ichneumonidae > Ophion > Ophion ellenae. The sequence continues at coordinate 30,851,018 of OY723393.1, read as the reverse complement.
TGTTCAACCAAATGCGCAAGGAACAAATTTTATTTTCGCATAATGTTTTAACCAATACAGACATTTGCTTAATATTTTTGGAAATCAATATCGGATATGGTGAAAAAAATTAAATAACATATTTACTCAATAGAAATTTTATATGAATCAAACGAGCGAAAATCAATTTTTCTTGTTTACTCGAATCAACAATATTCATGTTATGAATTGAAACGTTTTTTTTGTTCGTTGCAGAAAATGCTTAAACTGTATAATTTAATTATAAAACTATATAATTTGTTCGCGATAATTTTTTAGATAGTTTCAATAATATATTGTTCTCGGCGAACAATATATCTTTGGAATGAAATAAAAAACTTTTAATTTTATCACGTTATTAAAGTCAATAGCGTTTTTAGCGGACTAATAAATCCGATTATTTACACTAACAATTTTACAATTGAATCAACGAAATTTCATTCAATAACACCAATGATATTGGATCAATGATTTTTTTTCTCAGTGGATAAAAACGCTTGCACAGCTAGCGACGGCAACTGTATAGTATTAGAAAGATCTATAATGTATTTTGACCCGTAGTTGTCAGTTATAGAATTCTTTTCGATCTTGAACAGTCACGTACAATCCAATTGTTGATTAGTTTTCCGTATCTTATATATATATATATATATATATATATATATATATATATATATATATATATATATAAGATACGGAAAACTAATCAACAATTGGATATCTTATATATATATATACGTTAGTAAGCGTGCATATAATAGTCCGAGAATCTTGAAATGTCGCGAGTGCGTCGAGTTGTTGAACTGATGGATCGTACCGATGCCGAGATTTAATGGTCGCTGATGGATATGCGCTGGGGAACTCGCGAGTCCCGCGCGGATAACAGATTTATTGCTAATCACGTAAGTGAATCGCCGCGGTCATTGTACACTTGGATTTACCGCTCGCGCGCGGAACGAGATTGCCGCCGGTATACCTATGTGCAAGCCGAGACAGACGGAACGGAGAGATCGAAAAGCCGCGACGGCTGGCGCGATCATGAATACTTGGCATGCGCGATCTCGTATTCCTATGTGTGCGTGTGCGTGTGTGTAATGATATTAACATCATTACGCGACCGTTCGATATTATTCGTACACTTTTCATTTCACTTTCGCGGTCCGGAACGTGTCGGAGGTGATCTAACCGACGAAAAAAAAAAGTGAAACAAAAAAAACAAGGAACGAAAGCGAGCAATCGCGAATCTCGTACCAACGGCAATGCGCGCGCGCGCGTATTTTATCTCGGGATTTCGGTCCAGCGGCCATAACGGAGCGCCCTGTTGCTCGCGCGGTTCCAAAGATGACCGGATAAGCCAGGGATACAAATGGTTGCTTTGCACTGATGGTTTCCGCGGGGCGAATATAGGCCGCTGTCAACTCTCTTTTGGCGCCCGTATACACATATATATATATAAATATGTATGTATATATGTATGTATATATATATATATATATATATATATATATATATATATATATATATATATATATATATATATATATATATATATATATATATATATATATATATATATATATATATATACACACACACACACACACACAAATTTTCGTGTACGTATATGCCCATATGGGACGAGAAGTGCGAAACCGCATGGTCACGGGCATTTTTCAACGAAAAACCCTCAGAGGGAGAGAAAGAGAGAGAGAGAGAGGAGAGAGAGAGAGAGAGAGAGAGAGAGAGAGAGAGAGAGAGAGAGCAAAAAAGAGAGAGAATGAGACAGAGGGACCGACCCTTAACTGGTAACCTCGAGAATGGTACCGGTATGGAAATGCGCATCGAGCAGATCTCCACAGTTCGCCAAGTTCATTTTAATGCTTTTTTTTCAAAAGCCCGCTTTGTGTCGAGCGGGCGCTTCGCGATCGAACGCTTACCTTCTGACACACATACATATTTATATTATATATATATATATATATATATATATATATATATATATATATATATATATATATATATATATATATATATATATATATATATATATATATATATATATATATATATATATATATATATATATATATATATATATATATATATATATATGGCTGCATGTTAATTTCCGTACGTGTTACCGCGAGGTGTAACTTCTGTTTATCTCCAAATCTGACTAGTGTAACTTATCGAACGTGGTTGGACCACCTATCTATTTGGGTTTAGTTGGTATAGGTATATTTATATATAGAATGACACTGGAGGATGGATGTTCGGAGTTCGTCTCCGGCGGTACTTTGAGTTAAGCAGCGTTGTGCATGGCCGGTACTCGGAGCGGTGACCGTTGAGCCGTGCACCGACTGGCGCATGAGCGCTCAGCGCAAGATCAATGCTTCTGAGACCTCGGTTAGGTGCGTGAGGGAAACGTCTGTGCAACAGAGAATCGGAAGAATTTGGGACCGTCTATAGCGGTACGGGTTCGCCGCAGTTTTCCCGTATCATCGGTAATTGCGGTATAATGTAGCTTGAGACGGCTGTGGGCGCAATGGATGTTACGATGAGCGGAGTGCGGGCAGGGAGCGGTGGGAAAGGGCTAAATTGGGAAGGGTAATACGTAAAAACTTGTGAGGGTATACGTTGGAAGTCGGGGAATTGTATTTATATACTGGTAAATTAACGTTTATAATTATTTATTATATTTGTATATAAAGGGGGACGTGAAAAGCCGCACGCGTATACGTTGGAACTCAGGAAATTATATTTATATATAAATTAACGTTTATGTTTATTTATTATAGTTATGTATGAAAGAGTCATACTTCAAAGAAGCGCAAGGGTATACGGTGGAATTCAGGAAATTATATTTATATATAAATTAACGTTTATAATTATTTATTATATTCATATATAAAGGAGGACGTGAAAAGCCGCACGGGTATACGTTGGAACTCAGGAAATTATATTTATATATAAATTAACGTTTATGTTTATTTATTATAGTTATGTATGAAAGAGTCATACTTCAAAGAACCGCAAGGGTATACGGTGGAATTCAGGAAATTATATTTATATATAAATTAACGTTTATAATTATTTATTATACTTATATATAAAATTTATTATACTTATATATAACATGAAAACCCGCGAAGGTATACCTTGGAATGCAGAAAATTATATTTATATGTAAATTAGCGCTCATATTCATTTATTATAGTTGTATATAAAAGGGTAATACGTAAGGATCCGCAAAGGGTATACGTTGGAACTCAAGACATAATATTTATATATAAATGAATTTTTATATTTATATATAAAAGGGTAATACGTAAAAAATCGCATGGATATACGTGGGAACTCGGGAAATTATATTTATATACAAATTAACCTTTATATTTATTTATTATATTTATATATATAAGAATAATACATGAAAATCCGCAAATACGTTGGAACTCAGAAAATTATATTTAGATTTGTATATAAATATAATATAAATAAATATAAAATACAAATATCCAATTGTTGATGCATATGTATAAGCATATAATTCGAAATGTTACCCTGCCAATGCAGGTAAACCGTGTGCCTCTTGCGCAAACGTAGTTTTGTCGTCATCCCGAATCGTCGTTTGATCTTTCTCTCGCACATTTTTGGCGAGCTTATATCTAGACGATTTTCGAATGTACTCGAATGCATGGAATGACAGTGCCAGACAATTTTCATTCCTTTGAACGCTCTAGACTCTCGATCTGTCAAGCTGCGATTTATATTGTAATGGGCTTGAGAAATCGGCAAATTCCTAGAGCGCTTAAAATATCATGAAATATATATCTATATACGTATAATATTTAAATGTCGTCGAAAAAGTCATTGCACTCGGTCGGATCGTCATTCAAAGCGACTGTTGAATACCCGAGCTCCACTATTACCACTCTCACGACATATCCAATATATCATTGACTTTCCTGCGAAGACGCAGAGCGGCAGGCAGGGAGAGAGAGGGAGAGAGAGAGAGAGAGAGAGAGAGAGAGAGAGAGAGAGAGAGAGAGAGTATTCAACGATTTGAGGAATCCGACGCTGGGCTGAAAGTGATTAAACGTCGGGTTGTCATCGTTCGTCTGATGGAACACGACATTCGGAAGAAGAGTAAACGAGAAAAACGTACCGCGTACATGTACAAGTATATTTCGTACCCCGTTGGCTCTACTCGCGCGCGGGTATATGACAAACGCGTGTCTTTGCAGAGTTAATGAGTTACGGCGACGTGGAACGGACGACAAAGTGTCATATCTGAGAGGAGCTGTCAATGGCGCGCAGCCGGGGAGCAAATCACGTTTCGGTGACTACCAACGAAGGCGGAATCGCCGTCACTGGGGATTTCCGCAGACACGGAGTACGAAGATAAAGGGTGTCTCAAAATGACCTGGCATTATTATTTATTAATGAAATGTATTGTTTAGTTGAAAAGTGCGATTCTCTTCATATAAGGTACAAACATGGAGGTTATGTGTGGAACACTATATCCGATAAATGGCGTAAACGGCATGGACTTGGAAGACATATTCTTTCAACAAGATGGCGCAACCTGCCACACTGCGGGCGAAACAATGCAGTTATTGAAGACGAAGTTTCAGGGTTGGGTTGTCTCGCGCCGCGGCGATGGGAATAGGCCACCAAGATCAAGGGCGGATCCAGAATCTTTTTCTGGGGGGGGGGGCACGGTTTGGCCCGAGGGGAGGGGGGTGTGATTATTCCGGGACTCCTTGGCTTTTTTGTATAGTCGATTTGGACCGTCTTGGGGGTGGGGGTGCCCCAGTGCGTCGCGAACCCGCCTCTTATCAGAATCGTACGATTTTACACCATTGGACTACTTTCTTTTGGGTTTTTCTGAAAGAAAAAGTGTATGCCAATGATCCACAGGCCATGCCGGAACTCAAGGAAGCAATTGAACGCGCCATTAAGGGGTTACCCCCACTTGCGATTTTGAAAAAATCGATTTTTTTTATTGCATTTTTTTGAAGTATAAGTATCTGAGAATATGTCCTGAAAATTTCAAGTCGATCCGAACAAAATTGACTGAGATATGAGCATTGAAAGAGAAGAATCCGTGTTGAAAGAGCGTTGAAAGAGAAACTTTAAACGCGTTTTTCTCAAAATGGCATTTCTGAAGTCGGTGACCAAGATCACTCGAACACTAATGAACCGATCTTCTTAAAATTTTGCACGCTTATTTAATACATAAAAATGTAGTCTTTAATCGTTCGATTTTTTTTTCGAAAAAAAAAAAAATGGCCGTTTTATAGCCAAAAAAACGGCCGTTTTTTTCGTTAAAATCGAACCATTAACTTTTACTGTCCGCCATTTTGTGAAAAATGAATATTTTTTAAAATCCTTCGATTAAAGACTAGCTTATACTTATATTTGACTAAATCCATCCGCATTTTTTTTTCAGATGATCCACTTCGCCGCGCTGTTGGTCACCGCAAACCGTGTATATAAAAACATTATTTCATTGACGGCCATTTGCCACTAAACAATGTAATATTTTTCAATAAAAAAATCACTGAAAGTTCTTCAAGATGTGTTCTTTAAGATGGTATATTGATCGATTAAAAAAGTTTTGTAGTTTTCTTTAAAAAAATTCATGAAAAAGGCCTTTTTTCCGCTACAAGTGGCGGTAACGCCTTAAATAGGTTCAATAGTTTCGAGGAATGTTTTTTTCTGATGTTTTATCATTTTTAGTACCTCTTCAGCTGGCTCGTTTATATGGAATTTGGATAGTTACACTCCAGAGGAATGATTTTCATACTCAAAATACAAAAAAGAAAAAAATAACGACGATTTTTCTGTATAATCTGTTCTGTAGAAAGATGTCAAAATATAGAAAACTGTTGAATGCTTACAAAGTAACGGAATAGCATCTATTAAAAAAGCCAAATTATATGCATAATTATCATTTCAGGAGAATCACCGATGATATTGAGGTTTACGTCGTCAGAATGCAATGAAATTTATTTTTTCAAATGCTTGAATTTCTTTGTCCTATTCTTCGCGATAAAAATCCCTCGACGATTTTTCACGCACCTTCTCCAAGGATCTACAATTGAAATTTACAAAAAAAATATATATAATAATAAGAAGAAGGAAATAAAAATTTGATTACAGAATTTTCGTTGCATCCCAGCGATGCGAACTTCAACACCATAAGAAACATCGGTATAATATTGTCAGGCTCAATTCAAAAAGTGTCGATTGACGAGTGACAAAAACTATGTAACGATCGATCGTCGTGATCGACGTCGCGAGACAAGAATGAAGGGTGTCGATAGTACGAGGGATACTAGTATGTAGAACAATTCTTGAAACCTTATTGGAATTTAATAGGGAGAGCTCGATGGGCTTTTTAATGCGGTGCCTCCATTGTATAAATTATTTTTCACCGTGGCTCTCTCTCTCGCGTAAAAGGTAAGTAACTTCACTCTCCTCCATTCTGGTCGTGATAACTTATACTTTCCGTTCGCGGAGCGAGAACGCGCGCCCAGCGCGGTTCCAGTCCGAGCTCAACGCGACGACAAAAAGCCAAGAATTGCCAGGCTCAAATCACCGTGTGTGTGTGACTGTGTGTGTTCATCTTCGAGCTGGAAGACCCCGTTAGGTTCGCCCGGAGGATTCTTCGTGGTAAATCGATCAAACGAGGGAGAGAACGAACGAGGAATGCATAAGTGATTATTTATTCTCACGAGTTTTGCGAGACTAATAGCATGTGAGCATAGCCTCTGTACGCTTTTGCATTCTCGATCTTACCGGATGAGACGTAGGCCGTTTTATATGCATGGAAACTTCTTCAATTATAGGCCGAAGGCTCGTACGCCCCTTAGCGAGATTTCAAATCCGGCCTTTTTCTTATTTTTCTCCTTGTCTGGAGATGACACGAGACGTACAGCCGTTGAAACTCGCTCGAATTGTTTATATCGAATAAAAAATAATGTAATGTAATTTAGTTCGAGTCCGGAATGAGTCGAGCGTTGAAGGTAACGTCTGTTGAACAGAAAGTTAATTTATGTATTTTAAGGAATTAATACGATTTAATTGGCGATGCATTCATTAATTTAATTCATCAATTATCCACGTGCTCATTGATTAATTAAATTTATAAGGCGATACAGGAATAAATTTAAATTAGGGATTTAGTTATCAATTAAATTGTTTAAGAATTATAAATTGATAGGATTATCAATTCAAATTTGATTAATTATTATTTTATTTTCGTTCAATTTATTTCAGTGATAAATCAAATAAGAATCGAATTAAACTCGATGACATAAATTTAGCCATTGATCATGATACATGAAGGAATTTAATTAATGGATTTAATTATCACTTGAATTGTTGATAAATCAAGTTTAGAGAATTATCAATTACCACTCATGAATTTATCGATTCTCATTTAATTTTAATTTTATTCATTTCAGTAATGAATCAAATAAGAATCGTATTGAAGTCGATGAAGTAAATCGAGCCATCAATCAATTTAATATTTCTTCGACTTGTTTCACCGAGGTGAATGAAAATTGAACACGTTGAAGTCATGAACTCACGAACAATTAATTACTTTATACATGAATGAATTTATTTCATGCATTTAGTTATTGATTTTATTGTTGATAAATTGAATTTATAGAATCATAAATGATCAATTTACATTTAATTTTCGATGATAATTCGACGACATTTAATAAGAATCGAACGAAATTTTATAAAATAAAATGACCCATGGATCAATTTAATTTCTCTATTTAATGTTTCTTCAACTCATTTTACCAACAAGTTGAATGAAAATTGAAAAAGTTCAATTAATGTATACACGCATAATTAATCAATCACTTGATACACGAATACACTTATTTCACGGATTTAATTATCAATTTAATTGTCGATCAATTAAATTTATAGAACGATAAAATTATCAATTTACATTTATTTTTCATTCAATTTATTTGAGTGATAAATCAAACAAGAATCGTATAAAATACGACAAAATAAAATGATTCATCGATCAATTTAATTCGTCTATTCAATTTTTCTTTGACGCATTTCACCGACAAGTTCAATGAAAATAAACAAGTTGAATTAATGAGGACACGAACAATTAATCAATGACTTGATACGTGAATAAAGTGATTTCCCGGATTTAAATATAAATTCAATTGTTGACAAATTAAATTTATAGAATTTTTAATTATTAATTTACATTCAATTTATTTCAGTGCTAAATCAAATAAGAACCGAATAAAACTCGATTATTATTAAATTCCCCGACTTAATCCTTCTTCGACTTATTTCGCTAACAAGTTGAATGAAAATTGAACAAGTTGAATTAACGAGTACACGAAAAAGGAATCAATTACTTGATACATGATTAAATTTATTTCACGGTTTTAATTATCAATTTAATTGTCGAGAAATTATACTTATAGAATGATTAATTATTTATTTACATTCAATTTATTTCATTGATAAATGAAATAAAAATTGAATAAAATTCGATTAAATAAATCAATCCACACTTTAATTCACCACCTTAATCCTCCTTCGACTGATTTCGCCAAGTTAAATAAAAATTAAATAAAAATTAACAACCTGAATGAATTTCTGGTCCGTTACTCGAGCATTTTGATTCAAACCAAACGCGACGGTGCGATTTTCTTGTTTTCCTCGTTCCGCGAACTCTCTCTCCCTCTCTCTCCTTCCGTTGCACCTTGCCTCTCGTTTTTCTCGGCCCAACGGCAAGGAATTTTACGAGCGTGTACCCAAAGCTCTTAATTGATAAAATGTACGCGCGTGAACTTGAAACAGAAGCAAATAATGAATTCAAAGTTGCTGCCGGGAAAAGGTCTTCGGGGGACGGAGCGGAGTTTGCGAGCCCGCGGGAACTCTCGAGTGCATCACTCGAATCTTCGGAGTAGCCGGCCAGAAGTCCACTCGACTGAAAAACAATGTCGTCCCGAGCCGTTTCGAGTATTTTATTAAGCCCCCGTTAGAGAAGTTACGAGCCTCCGGTGAAGTTTGCGCTCGTGTGCACACGTGCACAGACACACTTTTGCATCGTGAGTTTCCGCCACCATGCTCGCGAATTCCGTATGTTGGAACAATCCGACCGACCTCTGGCTCTCAGCCAGCTAGCCAAGGTTTATTATAGTTTTGTTATGACAGCAGGCCGTTACGGTAAATTAATGTTCAAACAAATGTATCTACACCCCTCATACTTTCATTACCGGCCGTGCACGCACTCGCGCACAAAATGTAAGTGCCAATGTACGTGCCCGTGTATCCCTGCACGCGGCTAAGTTCACGTTGAATTTAGAGGCCTCTAATTGAATCGGTAAACATCGTAAGTTAGGAGATAAGTAGTCGCGTCGGCGTAAATCACTTTGGCAAGACAACGCTCGATGCGCATCGCTTTACTCTTGCCCAACGTGAGTTTCGATGCTGCGAACGTCGTGCAGGCCAAAGCCGGCGAGAATTTTTCCCTCACGGGGACTCAAGTCGTCGTAAATAAAGCAGACATTTTATTGGGAATTATAAAAGTATGAGAGCACTTGGAAGGGAGCTGCCATCTGTTGACAATGATGGAGCGAACGAAGGAGCAGTGTTTAGGCGTCCGCGTTAACCTGGAGTTGCGATAATACCATTTTTTGCATCGGTTTATAGCTCGGTAACTTTAAGGGGCTATACCAGTGTGAACGCTGAAAATTTGGGTGATTTTCGGGAATTTTTTGGAAGAAAAGTACTCAATTAAATGTTTTGGAAAATTAGGAATATATTTGGCTATATTTGCCCTATATTACATAATTTTTTTCATAGAAAAATATTGAGATCCAAGCGACTTGTGCGCTGCCTTCAGACGCGCCAAAAAAAGTTCCTCCATTGTTGACATTATTCTGGCCAATTGAGTAGATAAAACCGGAAAAGGAAAAAATGTCGTTAAACTGGAAGGTATTTCCTGTACAATGACGTAGGATTCTCGAAAAATATCAAAATCTAACAAAATGGCGTAGTTATGAAAAAAAAGTCTGTTTTCTTGCCTATAAAATGGTCGTTTTTTCCACTGCCAAATCGTCAATTTTTCATGCAATCAAAAATATCCTACGTCATTGTAGAGTAAATATATTCAAGAGTACTCAGTTCAAATTTCAAGTCAATCGGATAATTGCTCGTTGAGTTACAATGGCAGCAAATTTGAAAAATCTCATTTCGAGAACGCGTTTAAGGTAGTACCTCCACAGAAGAGTTGAATTAAGATATGGTTGAAATTTGACATATACGTTATTTAATACATTATCCAAACATCTGTGCAATTTGAATAAGTTTGACCACCCCAAACCTGAGATATTTACACTCAAAGTTGGCTTGGTTTACATGTAACAAATGCGTTATGATGGGCAAACAGAGAATCATTAATTCTACCGTCAAAACTAAAATTAAGAAATTGATAAAAAACGAGGATAAGCTACAGTAAGATATCACGAATAATGTGAAAAAAATGAGAATGATTCATCATCTAGTTTCCAAGATATAACCATGAGAAGCCTTCACAATTTTGGTGCAAAGCCTGGCAAAGCCTGGAAAAAAAACAATTGGGGCAAAGCCTGGACAGTCACGGCAAAAAGTTTACTGGCAATGGTCGATCGAAAACACAATACAACATATATTTTACGGCAATAAATGATAACCATCGTATTATCTACTAGTACCGAGTCAATATTGCGTAGTTTTTAATTGTATTCATTACTAATTAAACCAATTATCAATCTTTTAAACATGAACATGGTATGTAAGCTTTTGATTGAGATTTTCGCAGAGGAACTACCTTAAAGATTTAACTATCGACTTTTGCAAAATAAAATGATTAAAGATACAGCCTTGAATTTTTCACAGGATATTCTTGAAAGTATAAACTGTCGAAAAAGGCCAAAAAACATCGATTTTTCTAAAGTGTCACACTAGTATAGCCCCTTAAGTTGCAACCAAGATTTTGTTGAAAAACGATAAATTGACGGAGTTGTGACGATTTTTGTGAAGGGTCAGATCACGGTTTTTTATCCTTTGAGTTTTTCTGGAAACTGTTTTGTGAGACGGTATAGGAATATGTCGAAAATGATGCTGAAGTTTGCATCGTTGGAATGCAACGAAAATTCATGGGGTTTTTCTTCATTTCCTTATTTTTATTACCAGTTAGGATATTTTATTTCGAAGGTTTTGGTTATGGAGCTTTAATAAAAATCGTCAAAGATTTTTCGGTAATTTTCGTAGTCTAAATGTGACGACAAAAAAAATCGGAGCAGTATAAGGAAAATATATTTTCGTAGCAGTTCAACGATGCAGGTTTCAATACCATTATCAAAATCTATTCGTTCGATTCACTTCAAATTCTCATAGAGCATAGTTTTCAATATTTTTATCCCATAAGCGGATTGTTTTTTTTATACCTTTATCCATTTGTTAATAAGAAATGATTAAAGATACTTTTATGTCGAAAATCGAACTTTTCACCACAGCTTGCCATGCTCCAATTTTCAAAATTTCAAAAAAGTACCCGATCATACGCAAGTTTTATTATTATACTAAAAGTACATTTTGCTATTGTTCGTTTCAGATCACCCTACTTGGGAGGACCACCTACACCGATTGGTAATGCAACGATTGCAGCACTTTGTTTAAACAATAATAACCTCATTGCTTGTCAATATTTTCCACTAGAAAATATTCTCAAACTTGGCAAGACTATGTATCAATTCTGTGTAAAATCCCAACCTCCTTATTCCAATACTTTCAGTTTAAAAAAAAATTGAAAATCGTCCTCTGGGCATTTTTTATTAATTCTTTCATTCCTCCATTTCTACCAATATCCAAAATCTGCACATGCAGATTGAATTTACCGATCTCTAATAGAAATCCAAAAAAACCCGCGTGTCTTTCTAGCTAAAATTCCTCCTATGACTCTAAAAACAACAAAAAAAATTAACTTAATAATAATGTATTCTTATCTTCAATATAATCCGCAATGACCCATATCTCCCCAATTTTACTATAACCCCCGCCAAAATTATTGACCTCATTACAGGAGCTTCTACATGAGCCTCAGGCAATCATAAATGTAAAAAATATATTGATATTTTAATTAAAAATCCAAAAATTATTATTACAAAATATATAACGATATATAATTATTATTATATCAAATGTTTACATCTAAAGAATAATGTATTTTACCAAATTTATTTAACCCCACTAAATTTTTTTTAGAAACAGATTTGTGGCCACAACGCGTGATTCCAATGTACCATCGATGACTCGCAATAACCTTCAATTTTTCATTCAATTTTCGACCAGCAATTACAAGATTATAAATCATTCGTAGCGGCAAGTGGATCATAATGTATTCTTCGTTGGGCACCAGAGCGATACGTCATTGTCGTTTAGTCGCTTGTTCGCGAAGCCCGTGCCTATCTGTACGGCAGGATCGCCGAGCATATTGCATTCTGGTGCAACGGTGGAGGGCCTTGCATCATAGACGTATACATACATATGCATGTATAAAAATACGGTGGACATTGGGCCAGCTTTCGAGCAGCGGAGAGTCCAGCCGACAGAAGCATCAACGCAGTCCCAACACAAGCATAACCCAGTTAGAAGGTTCTCAAGCATGGCCGATCCCGACTTCATTCGCGTTTCTTGTTATACGCGTCGTTTGCGAGCGCGCACACGAGGGTACGCGCAGCTGGTCGACGTTGCGACAAATCATACGAGTCTGACAAGCGCGGATACGTCCTCACTCGTCACACCGTATACGTGCCCGGTCCGCATCATCACCGCATGCACCAGCCCACAAAACGCGCATCGTCCATGCACACGCGATAAACTGTTTTCACCCGATATTATTTACATCGCCCACATTGCCTTCGACGTATTGTCCACTAGAACGCTCTTTTAGAGGTGATCTTTAGGATACAATAACTAAAAAAATAACATAAAAAATAAATACACATTTTTAATGATCCTTCAAGATTATGTACAAATTGAAAAGAAAAAAATGTCAAAAAGAGAAGAAGTATTATCACGTTTTGTATGTAACCAAATATATCCATAGTCTGTGTGAGTGTTGTGATGCTTGGTACCAGATTCAGCCAAAAAAATTGCGATGTGGCGGCATACTGAACTTCGAATATCAATTATTTCCTATTTTTCTATCCATTCTACGAGTTATTTGAAGAAAAAAAAACATTATTTCCACTCGATTCTGCTAACGTTGAAAAACAGGATGGAATAACAAAAAAAAACATACACAAAATACACATGTGTAATGATCCTTCAAGAATGTATACAAAGTGAAAAGAGAAAAATATGAAAAAGAGAAAAAGTATTATCACGGTTTGTATGTACCCGAATAAAAAACTGAATGTATCCATAGTCTGCATGAGTGTTGTGATGCTTTGTACCAGATTCAGCAAAACATTTGCGACGTGGCGGCATGCTAAACTTCGATTATCAATTTTTCCCATTTTTCTGACCAGGCTACGAGTTATTTGAAGAAAAGGAAATAATTCAACCCGATTCTGCTAACGGTGAAAAACAGAATAGAATAACAAAACATAAATATACTTGTTTAAGGCGTTACCCCCACTTGTAGCGCAAAAAAAGGCCTTTTTCATGAATTTTTTTAAAGAAAACTACGAAAAAATTTTAATCGATCAATGTACCATCTTAAAGGACACATCTTGAAGAACTCTCAGTAATTTTTTTATTGAAAAATATTACATTGTTTAGTGGCAAATGGCCGTCAATGAAATAATGTTTTTATATACACGGTTTGCGGTGACCAACATTGCGGCGAAGTGGATCATCTGAAGAAAATAATGCGGATGGATTTAGTCAAATATAAGTATAAACTAGTCTTTAATCGAAGGATTTTAAAAAATATTAATTTTTCACAAAATGGCGGACAGTCAAAGTTAATGGTTCGATTTTAACGGAAAAAAACGGCCGTATAAAACGGCCATTTTTTCTCGAAAAAAAAATCGAACGATTAAAGACTACATTTTTATGTATTAAATAAGCCTGCAAAATTTCAAGAAGATCGGTTCATTAGTGTTCGAGTAATCTTGGTCACCGACTTCAGAAATGCCATTTTGAGAAAAACGCGTTTAAAGTTTCTCTTTCAACGCTCTTTCAACGCGGATTCTTCTCTTTCAACGCTCATATCTCAGTCAATTTTGTTCGGATCGACTTGACATTTTCAGGACATATTCTCAGATACTTATACTTCAAAAAAATACAATAATAAAAAAATCGATTTTTTCAAAATCGCAAGTGGGGGTAACCCCTTAATGATCCTTCAAGAATGTGTACAAATCAACAAGAGAAAAATGTGAAAAAAAGAAAAAGTATTATCGCGTTTTGTACGTTTTCTTAAAACGGGTGCGCAGAAAACGCCTTCAATTGGCAACCAGTGCTGTGGACGTTGTATGTATGCGAAAAAAACCGAATATATCCATAGTCTGTATGAGTGTTGTGATGCTTGGTACCAGATTCAGCAAAGAAATTGCAAAGTGGCGGCATGCTGAGCTTCGATTATCAATTTTTTCCTATTCTTCTGACCATTCTCCGAGTTGTTTGAAAAAAAAAATATTGCAACTCAATTCTGCTACCAACGTTGAAAAACAGTCGACTGAAGGTGTATGCCAGATGTGAGCTCAATCCGCCAATTGGTTAGCGAGATATCGTGATTGCCGATTTGAAAAGCATAGTTCCGCGAAAAACGCGTTTAAGGGGCTACATCTATCTAGAAAAATTTCATTGGAATGTCCTTAAAATTAAATGAGCTACAGCTTCTAACAGTCGGCCGGACGCACCCGGCAGCACCATACGTTAAACGCGTTTTTCTCGAAACACTATTTTCAAAGTCGGTGGACATGATATCTGGAGAACCACCTTATGGATTCTTTCCAAATTTATAGGAGATACGACGAGAAACACTTAGAGGTCGTTGACGATCTTACTTTTTCAATGTCGGTCTTCATTTTTTAATCGTTACGTAAAAATGACGACTTTTTCCATAGATTTTGCATGCTTGAGATTCAGTTCGTCGCTGCATTGTTAAAGAAATATATATTTTAAAAATCTGCCATCGTCAACGACTCGTATTTATCGTTAACTTGAATAACCCGTTTGGTTTTTAGATTCCAGATTGACCGTTCAAGCTGGAGAGTGTCCACCACCAAACGTCGCGAACACAATATCATCATCCGCCCGCGGCCATGTTTTTGTTGCTTTTCTGTACTCGTTGGGTTTTTTTAAGGCTCTCAATATATGTATCTTTGTGTTAAAAGAAAATGCGTTCCTGTTTCACCAACCGTTTCACAGAAAAAAAAATTCGGGATTTGGCCGATGCTGGGGCGTCTAGGTAGATATAGCCCCTTAAAGTGCCTGCGTCTCTGCCGCGCTCCCCGAGCGGTACTCCACGTCATTTCTATAACTCGGCTAATTTTATGAGTATCGTTAATCGGTTTTCACAGACGTATTCAAAAAGGTCTGCAAAATAAATAAATTACATTTACAAAAACCTTTTTTTCTCTTCCAATTCCTAGACAACGATACTGTCACGATCGATTTCACACGATCGAAGCAGCGATACTAATAGATCTCGCCACATCGGAACCACAAAAATCCCTCCGCTCCAATTCTCAGCCTATTTTTTTCTCAATATTTAAAAATAATTTCAGCATCCGGGTAAAAATGATATTGAAATTTGCATCGTTGGAATGCAATGGAAAATAATTTTTCTTTAACTCCCAATTTTTGTCCAACCGACTTCAGCTACAAGAGTCACGTATAAATTTTCATGTACCCTTACTGGAGATTTACGACCTGAATCTGCAAAGAAAAGTTTGGAACGATACTAAGATTAAAAAGATGGAAAAAAAAGAGTCGATGCATCCGAACGATGCAAACTTCATCATCCATACTGTCGTTCAGCACCATAACTATCGTTCAACGAAATATTATTTTTATCGTTCCCTTTCGAGATGCGGAAGGACGTTTCGTAATGAAATATCCGGGCTGATGGAAAGAATTGTCGGGTGAGGGTACAGAGTGGAGAAGGGAATGTTGATTCCCGCGCGAAATAAGTATACGGGGTATGCAAGTAAGTAGGAAAATTGACGACGAGGCAGGGCATTTCATTGCCTGCAATTCGACTCTGAGGTTATCCTCTTTCTGAGGGTGTACACGCGTATATGTACGCACACACGTAATATATTTATATACGTGTGGTAAAGAGCAAAGCTACGTTTTAAAATATATATATATACACACACATATATACATAGTGGATAAAAAATGGCATACCCGCGTCTCTCCACGTGTTAAATCGCGTAGGTTAAGCCCTTTTATTGGCTACTAGTCGTTATATATGTATACATACAACGTGAAACAGAATCGGCAGCAAAACTAGCCAGTCAAGCACTTGGTATTTCAGTAATGGAGGCTTATCTCTCCGGCTACCGCAGAAACTTCAGAATCCTGGAAGATACCCCAAGAAAACGACGTAGAGACTAAGATATATATATATATATATGTATATATATATATATATATATATATATATATATATATATATATATATATATATATATATATATATATATATATATATATATATATATATATATATATATATATATATATATATATATATATATATATATATATATATATATATACATTGGAGTATGTACCTGTGCACCTGGCGAACCTCTACTGCGTTATTAATTTGCCACTTACTTCACATATTTTGCTATGTCTTCGACGCGGAGATAACACACCAGCAGTCAGTTACGGAATCGGTCGCCACGATTGTTTATCGACCTGGTACAAATTTTACGTTAACTCACCCTGCGATATTTATACGCGCTAGTTGAGGGAAAATAGTAATTTTGCAGGTAAATCGTGCAGTGGAGAACAGATGGCGGTATTTGGAATCAAGTGTCCCAAATAAGGCTCGTTTGCTGGTACGTACCTTTGCGGTGAATTTGTACGTTCCGGATTGCTAATCGTTTGAAATGGAAAACTGATCGTTTACTTGGATGTAAGATTTGTTTGGGAGTTTGCTGTCATTGGATCTTGTCAATCACCTATTCTACATATATATATATATATATATATATATATATATATATATCAAATTTAATAACTTCATTCACATTTAATAAATTAATTTAAACTTAATAATTTAACAAAAAATGGCATATTAATATATATATAGATTAATATATATTAATTTATATATATATATTAATACGACATTTTTTGTTAAATTATTAAATTTGAATTGAAGTATTGAATGTATTGAAATTATGAAATTCAAATGAAATTATCAAATTTTATCTGAACTATTGAATTCAAATGACATTATTCAATTTAAATTAAATAACAATTGAATTTGAATTAAATAATAAAATAAGAATCGTATTATCAAATTCAAATTAATATATAAAATTATAAAATATTAATGTGTGTATATATGTAACTTTTTTCCGCACAATTCGAACATAAGGCTTTCTAATACGAAACAGGGCGGTTGTCCGACGAAGGGTCGTGGTTGATTCTTCGAGTCGCCACTCGAAGACCACAGCAAAGGGAGAATCTCACTTTTCTCCGCATGTTTTCTATACCCACTGGAGGAACTACGGTCCGACTGCGAGGACAGCTGACGTATCAAAGAGAAGCCGACTACTGTACGAACATCTATGCATATACATGTATATATTGCCTGTTTCTTTACTTCCTTCTTGCAAGCAACTTTTATCTGCCCACGAGATGCTCAACCGATACGTCTAATTGATCGGCACGGGCACATCAAAACTAGCGGACAAGTCTTGCTTGATCCACTCGTGCCGTGTATCCAAAATTTTTATCCCCACAAATAAAGGGTGTCTCAAAAGGGCCTGACATTTTAATTTATTAATAAAACGTATTATTTATTTGGAAAGGACGAATATTTTTATTTTAATATAAGATACAAACATGGAAGTTATGTGTTAACAGACATTATCCGATAAATGGTGTAAACGGCATGGACTCTCGCGACGATGTGCATTGGCCACCAAGTTATCCTTCGACCGATGACGAAATCGAATAGCTATTACACCAAAGGATTATTTATTCGAGAGCTCATTTATTCGAGAACATGTATTAAGGCCTTAGACCAACGGGTATAAAAACATGTGCGAATTTAACAATTTTTTTCGTATGAAAAAGTGATTCACTCATAAAATTAATTACACATCTATTTAGTATGAATATCAAGCTGTTAGAACTTCTTTTTTCGATGTCCAAAATGGCCGACTTATCGAAACTTCTCGTAACAGCTTTTTCCAATTAGCGTGACAAATAACTTCAACAATTTTCACTCGATTTACTTCAAATTTAAAAGTTATGTTCCTAATTGCATTTTGCAGAGGCGTACGTACGGAATTTCTGATTAATCGAAAACTTTTCATTTTACGAGCAGTTTATGAGCAGTTATAACGAAATTTTTCACTGAAAATTCATTACTCAAGTTCAAGTACCTACAACTTTTGAATAAAACAATATTTTTCAAATTCCGTACGTACTTCTCTAGGTATTATAATGTAGATTGACGAGAATCTTTGTTTTTTGTTTTAGGTAAAAAATTGTGGATGCTAAATGTCACGCCGCGGAGCGCCTAAAAAAAGATAACAAAAGAAAATATTAGTAGTCGGCCATTTTATACATCGAAAAAAAAGATATATGTTTTCCAACAGCTTGATATTCATACTAAATAGATGTGTAATTAATTTGACGAGTGAATCACTTTTTCATACGAAAAAAATTGTTAAATTCGCACATGATTTTATACCAGTTACTGTGGCCTTAGGCCTTAAGATAGTTTGCAGTTTCAGTCATACAAATACAGATTCGAACAATCTACAACATTCATATCTCCGAAATAGAAAAAAGTGAGTATCTAATATTGGTAATACAATCTATAGCAAAAAGCCATATATCGAGAATACCAACTTCGAATGTGTAGATCTTAGATACGTCAATGATCGATGGTCCAAAATAGCGAATACCTGAGTAGCGAACATGGGATGACTGCCTTACCCGACTGGTCACCAACGCCATCTGCCAGCTTCATTCTGAAGCGAAGTTTTCGCGATCCGGACCGTTCGCCTTTTCGGCCTATCGCTATTTTAACTGATCGACTTTGGCCCTTCGCTTTAATGAATTCGAAATTGTGAATCATCATAATATTTACACTTCGATGATTTGTCGTCTCAAATTGTTCGTTGTATTTATACCGGAAATTCGATATTATATCGCTAATTATTTTGTTAAATCTTATATTCATTTTTGCTATAAATCGATTTCGAGATATTTGTATTCACAATTTTTATTAACCATTTTCCAGACTATCCTAAGATTGATCTATCTATATCGGAACATTCGTCATTAAGGGGTTACCCCCACTTGCGATTTTGAAAAAATCGATTTTTTTTATTGCATTTTTTTCGAAGTATAAGTATCTGAGAATATGTCCTGAAAATGTCAAGTCGATCCGAACAAAATTGACTGAGATATGAGCGTTGAAAGAGAAGAATCCGCGTTGAAAGAGCGTTGAAGGAGAAACTTTAAACGCTTTTTTCTCAAAATGGCATTTCTGAAGTCGGTGACCAAGATTACTCGAACACCAATGAACCGATCTTCTTGAAATGTTGCAGGCTTATTTAATACATAAAAATGTAGTCTTTAATCGTTCGATTTTTTTTTCGAAAAAAAATGGCCATTTCATAGCCAAAAAACGGCCGTTTTTTCGTTAAAATCGAACCATTAACTTTGACTGTCCGCCATTTTGTGAAAAATGAATATTTTTTAAAATCCTTCGATTAAAGACTAGTTTATACTTATATTTGACTAAATCCATCCGCATTTTTTTCTTCAGATGATCCACTTCGCCGCAATGTTGGTCACCGCAAACCGTGTATATAAAAACATTATTTCATTGACGGCCATTTGCCACTAAACAATGTAATATTTTTCAATAAAAAAATTACTGAAAGTTCTTCAAGATGTGTTATTTGAGATGGTATATTGATCGATTAAAAAAGTTTTGTAGTTTTCTTTTAAAAAATTCATGAAAAAGGCCTTTTTTCCGCTGCAAGTGGGGGTAACGCCTTAATGAATTCGAAATTTCGGTCCTTCTGAATATTGATCGATCGAATTTCCGGCACCCACTCATAAATAATACGTTTTATTGATAAATAAATAAAAGTCAGGTGATTTCAAGACACCCTATATCCATTGTGATGCGCGGGAACGCGAGCGTCATCGGAAATCTCGCGCTCGGTATTTGTAGGTCAGGTTCTTTTCCTCTCTCGATCGAAGATCTGATGGATCATCGATCGACACATAAGCGAGATGGAAGATTGCGAATTGAATCAGGAAAAAAAAACAACGACGATGCAGAATAATAAGCGAGTATCGGGATCCCGGAAGTGTGAGAAGTCCTTCGCGTTTTCCCTTGCGGTGTTCAGTGGTCCAGTGACCTTCGGGCGCCATACAATGGCCTCGTTTGTCATGCGGCATCTTCTATTTTTAAATGCATGTGTATATATGTGTATATCGACCAACGATCGACAAAAGGGCGTAACCCTCGTCAAGCTAAACGTTGGAAAATACGAAAGGCACGCCCTTTCATTGGCTAACAATCCATATCTGTGAAAAAGAATCTTGGACTTGTTTCGAAGATATTCCGCGGAGTTCCTGTTTCTAATAGCTCGCGTTGCAATCGCGTCACAAGGAGACAACGAGAAAGGAGGAAGCTGGATGAAACAATGGTGGGAAAAAAAATGTAAGGATCGAAACCTCCCTTGGGTGAGGAGAGAGAGAGATAGAGAGAAAAGAGAGAAGGAGAGAGCATGTGAGATATCAAGCAAAAGGGGGAAAGAGAGAGATAGAGATGAAGAGGCCAATCGTTTGGAATTGCAAATCACAAGGCAGACCAGATGGACACATCCGGGGTCTATTATATTTACATACACACACTCTTATATATATATATATATATATATATATATATATATATATATGGCTGCAGTTGCATGCATTTCGCCGGACCGACCCGAAATACACTTCAATATTATGCAGAAAACCAACGAAATTTAAATGAGACGAATTAGAAGGTTGGCCGTTTAGATCGCAAAGATGCTCGTGCAATAAAATAAAACGCAAAATTATACTGTTCACTATACCGGGATTAACGGGGTTGAAAAAAGAAGCAATTTCGTGATTTTTTTTCTGGCGAACATATGCAGGTTTTCAAATTGTTTTTTTTTTTTACATAAAAGAGTATGGTTGTAGGTATATTTTACAATTTTTTATTGAAAAATATTTATAAATGTGGCAGATACAATGGTTTGGGCAGACCGCTGATTAAAAAATGTCCGTTGCGGTGATCACTGCTGCTCGGAAACAATAAACCATTCGAAATGAAAAAATCAAACGCATCTACTTGTTGCGTGAAATTTTCTAGTGCTTCGGCGAAGGATTCAATAAAAAAAATTGATTTTTTTTTTATGGTTGCAGCAGTCCAAAGTAAAAGTATCGATTTTTGGTGAAAAATTATCTATTTTCGTCGATAAAAAAACAAGGCATAGAAGAATAATTCCGTCGTTCGAGCACTGCTCTTTGATATGTAAAAGAAGCTTGCAAAATTTAAAGTTGACCGGTGCAGTGATTTTTGAGATATAGTGGTCTCCAATTAAAAAGAAAAGTCATTTTGAAGAACATATCTATAAACGCCCATAACCCCCTCAACTCTGAACGGATCGATTTGACGATATTGGAGAATATTTTTGAAATGTTACATTTTGAGAATCCGTTGAAAACCAAAAAGTCATATTTTCGAAATTTTCTAATAAGTGTTAAACAAACTAATTTGAAAACTTAAATTTCTTCTAAATTGTTTCCGTTAAATTTATACTAAATTGTTTCTGTTAAATTTCTACTAAATTGTTTCTGTTAAATTTCTACTAAGTTCTTTCTGTTAAATTTCTACTAAATTATTTCTCTCAAATGTTTACTACATTCTTTCTGTTGAATTTCTACTAAATGATTTCTGTTAAATTTTTACTAAATTCTTTCTGTTGAATTTCTACTAAATTGTTTCTGTTAAAGTTCTACTAAATTCTTCCTGTTAAATTTCTACTGAATGATTTCTATTGAATTTCTACTAAATTGGCAAACGAGCTTGACGAGCCAAAATTCTTCATCCCGGGAAATAATAATATATTTCTACTCTACCATTAATTTTTATATTTTTTTCGCATTTTTCCGATCCTCCGACCAAGTTTTTGACGTTTCGCCATCCTTAGGAGAACGAAGCCTCGACGTGCACTCGAGTTGGCCGAAACTGTGCGGATAAAAAGTGCAAGAAATTGAGAGTAGAGTAAAAAAAATTGACCGCCTCGTTGCTCGATAAACACCGTTCGATAAAACAATGTCGGATGCCCCGTCCGAATGTTGCGGGGTGTATATTGCATCGTGACATGACACGATGAGACGTTTCATTGAATTGTAGATTTCCGGGAGGATGAGGAGGAGGAGGAGTGTCCACGGGCGCGAGCCCTCGCAGAAACTCGAAGAAGGGACAGATGGACACACGTCGTCCGTCCTGCGACTTTCCGCTGACTTACTCGTTCCCTTGATATATACTGTACCGGGTAACTGCACTTTTATCGAACTCTCGCTTCCTCCAGCTCGGCCTGTCTCACCGTCAACGGCTGGAGAGCCGAGGACGAACGGGCCCCAAAAAAGGGAGGCAAGAAAGAGTCAAGCGTCTCGCGCGAAACTACAAGATTCACGTGAGTTTGTACAAAAAACGTATGTGCCAGCAGTACTCGAAGTGACAGTCATCACGTACGATTTTATACGATCGCTTATCGAGACACACGCCCCCTATGCGTCCAGTAAACGTGGATGAAAAATGCAAATGACCCGCGTTTTCCATTCTCATATTCTATGGATCCTCGAGGATGTCCTGGCCACACATTGATATCAATCGTTCGATCCGATACAAAGTGTAAGGGTTGCGCAACTTTTATCTCATCGCTACTGTACAACGATGCGTCGACGAGCTCGCCGGCCACTTCTTGACAGCCGAGCACAAGTCAATGTCACTTCGAGCACGTTGAAAGCCTCGTGAAAGCGAATATGGCCGTTTATTTGCCATTTTTTTACTCCAATTCAAATGAGGCAACATCGAGGCGGTGTTATTTTACGCCAGATTCAATAATAGTGCGGCTGTGAAGACCTGCCAAACGGTGCTCTTGACAGCTGTCATCATCGAATGATTCTGCATCGACTGATCCTTCGTTCCAACCGTCCAGGGTAGATAAGAAATGCTAGGAACGCTGGGGTTTTGGTAGAATTTTTCATCACAACTCGTAGAAAATGGTACAAAAATGGTACCTCGGCGGATTGCTTTAGGGTAACTCTGCATCGACTGATTTTTTGCTGCAATCGATTATAATGCGAAATTAAAAATGCTACGAATAGTAGGACTTTGGTAGAATATTTTATCACAACTCATGAAAAATGGTACACAAATGGTACTTCATCAGATTACTTTAGGGCAACTCTGCATCGATCGATTCTTCGTTTCAATCGATTAGAAATACGAAATGAAAAAAAAAACGAACACTGGCACTTCGTTAAAATATTTGATCACAACTCGCAAAAAATGGTATAATTTTAGGGTAACTCTGCATGAACTGATCCTTCGTTGCAATCGATTAAGAATGCGAAATGGAAAAAAAAACAACGATCACTGGTACTCCGTTAAAATATTTGATCACAGCTCATAAAAAGCAGTACAAAATGGTACTTCATCAGATTATTTTAGTGTAACTTTGCGTCGACTGATGCTTGTTTGCAATCGATTAAAATGCGATATAAAAATCATTCGAACACTGGCACTTCATTGAAATATTTTATCACAGCTCATAAAAATGGTACAAAAATGGCACTTCATGAGATAATTTTAGTGTAACTTTGCATCGACTGATGCTTGTTTGCAATCGATTAAAATGCGGAATAAAAAATGCTTCGATCACTGGCACTTCGTTAAAATATTTTATCACAGCTCATAAAAACGGTACAAGATGATATTTCATCGGATTATTTTAGTGTAACTTTGCATCGACTGATGCTTGTTCGCAATCGATTAAAATGCGAAGTAAAAATACTTTGACACTAGCACTCCGTTAAAATATTTTATCACAGCTCATAAAAATGGTACAAAAATGGTACTTCATGAGATAATTTTAATGTAACTTTGCATCGACTGATTTTTGTTTGCAATCGATTGAAATGCGAAATGAAAAATGCTTCGAACACTGGCACTTCGTTAAAATATTTTATCACAGCCCATCAAAATGGTACAAAAATGGTACTTCATCAGATTCTTTTAGTGGAACTCTGCGTCGACAGATGCTTCGTTGCGATCGATTAAAATGCGAAATAAAAAATGCTTCGAACACTGGCACTCTGTTAAAATATTTTATCGCAGCCCATTAAAATGGTACAAAAATGGTACTTCATCACATTATTTTAGTGGAACTCTGTATCGACTGATGCTTCGTTGTGATAAATTAAAATGCGAAATAAAACATGCTTCGAACATTGGCACGTCGTTAAATTATTTTATCACAGCTCATAAAAAATGGAACAGAAATGGTAGTTGATCACACTACTTTAGAGAAACTCTGCATCAACTGATCCTTCGTTGCGATCGATAAGAACAAGAAACAGAAAAGACGACGAACGCTGGGACATCGTCCCAATATTTCATCACAACGCATGAAAAAAATGGTACAAAAATGGTACTTCGTTAGATTATTTTAGGGCAACTCGTTTAAAAAAGTAGACGATCAGCTCAAGCCGAGCACATATGCATAGATTTGCCTGTACACTCTACATATGTGTGCACCCGAGCATAATTTCGGGATACACGGGCGTGGTTAAAGTCTGACAAAGTGCAAGCTCGGTGTACATGTGAGCGTAAACGTCTCTCGGGTGATCTATCGTCCGACACGTGTTCCCCATCTTTATGGGATGTGTATGCGTCGTGCTTCGAGAAAATTCGAACGGGTGATGAAGCGAGGTCTTGTACATACACACTGCCGAGGGATCGCCGGATCGAGAGCGAGAGAAAGAGAAACAGCACGATTTCGAGAGGTAATTACATACCACTCCTGACGCCTGATTTATTTTCACTTTCAACGATAATGAACGACGATGATGTTAATAGATTTTTTTTTATCCTCCTCTTTTTCATCTCCTCCGTACTTTAATTGGGATGTTAAACCGCATTACTTTTTGAGACAGCCACGCACGAGGCAAAAAGTGTCGGGATATATTTCACATATTTCGACCTGTAATTTCAAACTTTTCTGCAGAGTACGAACAAAAAAGAACGAATAAATCATACCAATTTCTTTTTTATTCATATATCTATTTTCTCAATACTCTCTCATTCATTTTCATTAATAAACATAATGCTCATTCCTATTTTTACTGATCAACGATACTAATGAAAAAAGCAATAATATAGAAGGCTGGAGAAAATCAAAGGATGTCACACAAGTGTAAAGTGGAACATAGTGAAAGGTGGCTCGTGCCATGTATGAATAAAAGAATATGCGAATCACGGGAGAATAATAATGTCGAATCTAGGAGTGAGAAATCCGAGGGCTCGGGAGCGGAGAATAAACCGAGATTTTTTTTAATTCGAGTCCCACACTCGACTGTGTCCCGATATGTCGATTGTATAAGTGCAGTAATGGGGAAACAGAAGAGCGAGATCGATGCAACTGCAACATCATAGACCATCATATACACACACCCATATATATATATATATATATATATATGTATATATATATATATATATATATATATATATATATATATATATATATATATATATATATATATATATATACACACATATATATATATATATATATCGTTACTATCCCACGTAAGAATGCGCCCGCAACTATCACCGTATTGCGTATACATAAATGTACGCCAGCGAATATATAGTTCACGTGAAATGGCAACTTGACGACGAGAGAGTTGAAAATTTATTCCGGCACGATGCCGGGAACAACAAATTACCGCGCAGCGTATAGTCGATCTCTCCTAATACGAAAGATTGCCCGCCGGGAATGCCAGAAGTGCGTCCACCAATGTGTACCGAACGTACCAGCTGGGCGCTTTTATATATATATATATATATATATATATATATATATATATATCACCAATAAAATGCGCAGAGAGTAGCGCATACAGATCGATCAACAATATCGACGACACTAATATCCTTTCAATACCATAAAACGTTTTCCTGTTTCGCCGACGCGCTCAGAGAAAACCGCACCGCCATTTTCCAAAAGGGAAAAGGACAGAGAGAGAGAGCTAAAGAGAGAAAAGATCGCAGAGGATACACATACGACCGTGCAAAACGGGAATATCGACGTCTGCGACCCTCCTTTTTTGCACCCTTCGCGAAGGGTGGATCGAGTCCAGGCGCATGCGCGAATTTTTGTGTTTTCCCTGCGACTGCCACAGCGGAATAAGTACAATGAGCGAAGGTTGGACGACCTTCGAGCTTTTCCCTCTACCGAGCTTTCAGTGGGGCAAAGGGCATGCTCGCTTCGTGCGAATATATAACAATAATAGTGCAAATAATAATAATACGTGTCAGGGTCTTGGAAAGCTCATAAGGCTCGAGGGTGACCGTGTCCCAAGTTCTAATTTATGTACGAGCCTAGAAAATCCAAGAGAGAAGAAGAGAAGGACCAACATGTGACGGTGAGGGTAAAAAGATTGAAAAAAAAAAAAATATATATATATACATTAACCACATAGTCCACACGGAGACTCGAAGAGCTCTCCCCGTTATAATTTATACTCTAAACGCCTTCTATCCGCGCTAAGAGTTGCCTCTCTGCTTTTTATAGTATGCTATATATCCGTGAGCCAGGCTGATGCTCCGTGTCTTCTCTAACTCGAGAAAGGCTCTCTCGATCTGTCACGTGGCGCAGTGAGCGCAGACACAACAAGCGCGTCGGAGGACGAGGGACACAAAAGAATTATGGACCTGATATGGATCGCGATTAAGATTAATGGAAAATAATTGGAGGATCCGGCAATTATCCGGACTCCTTCGATGGATATCCTTCGAGCTGCGCCGATTCGAATGATTGGTCATTATTTCGGTCTTATGCACTGGTATCGACGAATTACGCCTACCTCGTCGTCGGAAAAAAAGAGGAATTTTCGGGATTTTTTTCTGGGAAAACGTATGCAGGTTTTGATTTAATTTTTTTTTAGATTAAAGAGTATGGGTTTGAGTATCTTTCACAATTTTTGTATTGAAAAATATTTATAAATGTCGTAGATACGTGGAAAAACGTCCTTTGAGGTAACCACTGCTGCTCGGAAACAAATTAGCCGGAATAAATCAATTAAACGCATTTAGTTTTTGCATGATATTGTCTAGTGCTTGGACGAATTAATAAAATATTGATTTTTGAAAAAAATGACCACATTTTCGGTGATAAATAATCTACTTTCGTTGATAAAAAAACGATTCATCGAGAAAAAAAAATCTCGTTCAAGCTCTGCTTTTTATATGTAGAAGAAGCTTGTAACATTTGAAGTTGATCGGTAGGGTGATTTTTGCGATATAAAACTCCCTCAATTTTGAACGGATCGATGTGAAATTTACAGAAAATATTTTTGAAATGGGTTATTTTGAGGATCCGTGGAAGATCTAAAATCGATATTTTCCAAAATTTGAACTAGGTGTAACCCTTCGATATGACATTCGCCAATGGAGCCATTTCTTGGTGCCTGTAGGAGCGACAATGGTCGAAAGATCGCGGGTCGTTCGATTCGTTTGATTTTCCGGCGATAAGAGCGAGGGGAAAGGACACGGCGAATGTGAAAGAGAGTGGGGAGGGGGAGGTGAGGGGAAGTGAATTAAACATTTTGTTTGGGTTTGTGTGAAACGATGGGAAGGGAGTAGAATATCTCCGCGCATTTTTACTTCTCGAGGAGAGGGAAAGAACAGAGAGAGGGAGAGAGAGAGAGAGAGAGAGAGAGAGAGAGAGAGATCCCGCTGGTACGATAACCCGAGGACACATCGCCACCTCGCAAGAGATGCGACGATCGTAAAACTTGGGCAGGTAAAACGCTCGCGCGCGCACGCCTGAGTGCGGTGCTTTTGAGGGAAAAGAACAGGAACACGAGGACGCACGTAGAAAGAAACGGGACAGGATGAAGATTAAGGTGAGGGGAAAGGGGGATTCTCGTGTATTTCGTCCTGCCACCTTTCCGCCACGATCGGAGTTCTCCTTCGTAAAGAAAAAACGGACGGGAGCTGCTTATTTCCTTGACTCATGAGCAGTATAGTTTCGGACACTTTCACAATTTAACAGCCTATATACGCCCCAATTTTTCTTTAAACTTTATCCCCTTGTACCTTGAACATTGAGGCGCCGTAAAAATATCGAAAAAAAAATTCGCTGCGTCTAATATCATGTGCAAAAAATGCGGCAATATTATCCGATATTATCGGACGGAATTTTCGTCCGTCCAATATTATCGGTCTAATATATTCGCGGCGTCTAATATTATCTACAAAAGAGCCGCAATTTTCGTTCGCCTAAGATACCGTTAGGGGAGGAAAAAATTTGTTGAAATTTTTTTTCGTAAGACCAAAATTCCTCCATCATTTTTTTAGATTTAGAGTATCTTTATTATTACTTTTGGCTATTACATGGTATTTTTTAAATTTTATTGATCTTCTAAAATGGTGGAGTATGGTATGGTATGTCATGGTCCTTTAAGGGGTTACCCCCACTTGCGATTTTGAAAAAATCGATTTTTTTTTATTGCATTTTTTGAAGTATAAGTATCTGAGAATATGTCCTGAAAATTTCAAGTCGATCCGAACAAAATTGACTGAGATATGAGCGTTGAAAGAGAAGAATCCACGTTGGAAGAGCGTTGAAAGAGAAACTTTAAACGCGTTTTTCTCAAAATGGAATTTCTGAAGCGGTGATCAAGATTACTCGAACACTAATGAACCGATCTTCTTGAAATTTTGCAGGCTTATTTAATACATAAAAATGTAGTCTTTAATCGTTCGATTTTTTTTTCGAAAAAAATGGCCGTTTTATAGCCAAAAAAACGGCCGTTTTTTTTCGTTAAAATCGAACCACTAACTTTGACTGTCCGCCATTTTGTGAAAAATTAATATTTTCTAAAATCCTTCGATTAAAGACTAGTTTATACTTTTATTTGACTAAATCCATCCGCATTTTTTTTCAGATGATCCACTTCGCCGCAATGTTGGTCACCGCAAACCGTGTATATAAAAACATTATTTCATTGACGGCCATTTGCCACTAAACAATGTAATATTTTTCAATAAAACAATTACTGAAAGTTCTTCAAGATGTGTTCTTTAAGATGGTATATTGATCGATTAAAAAAGTTTTGTAGTTTTCTTTTAAAAAATTCATGAAAAAGGCCTTTTTTGGGCTACAAATGGGGGTAACGCCTTAAACTGAATTTCCGAAACTGACGTGACGTATAGGTAAAAAACTAATCGACCAATTCCGATGAAATTTCGTATTAATCTTTCTAACCTTATTGTCTGAAACATTACCCTAAATGTTCTTGAAAATAAATAAAACTATTTTATATTGCAAAATGTAGCAATTTTTGTGGAAATTTCAATCTTTTTGTTTCCACGCGTGCCATTTCATCGATTTTCAACATTTTTCACTGTTTCTTGGTTCATATTCTGCGTATGAGTGTTAATGAAAGAAAAATCTTCGTTGGTTTTTTCTCAGATTAATTCCACCGACGCTACGCGTCACGCCGTCTGGCAACACCCGCCGCAACCCGTTTAGAAGACCGTGCCATACCTCCGCCATTTTTGAAGGTTAGTGCAAAAAAATACCATGTAACAGCCCAAAATAGTACTAAAATATACCCTAAGTCCCAAAAATGATCAAGAACTTCTTTTTTTAAAATGATCAAGAAATTTTTTGTTTTTTTTTTAAATCGTGAAACGCAGCCATTTTTCCTCAACCCCCTTGATTTCCAGTCACCTCAGTGGACACATCAGTAACGCGGGGCAAAAACGTTTCTATCCCGAGACGCAAATTCTCGTGGTCGAAATTACGTCTCAAGCAGCGCTGGCACCGTACTTGGAGGGTGACTGCCCAGCTTGGGGCCGCTGGGAAAAAAATTGAAAATTATGCCATCCCAAAATCACGCAATTGCGGAAAAAACGTTAGAAGATAAATATATACACAAAAGTGCCGGATGAAAGTCGAATTTTCGTATATTCCAGTAGCTCGATGATAAAAATAGCTCCACAGGAGTTTAAAGCGGCAAACAAGGCTGCCATCGGAGCCCAAATGTGTGGAAACAGTGCACCTCGAATTTTTAAGTGTTCTGGAAGCTACTATCGTATAAATGGAAGTGTCCTGGAAACTATCGTGGAATGCCCATTTATTAGAGGCTATCGAGGGGGTGGGATGGGGGGAGGGGGGGGGGAGAAAAAGCGAGGGTGCAAGCAGGTAAGCGTAACTCCTGCGTATATACGTATACCGCGTCTGTTATATACTCCGGGGTGGTCTCGGGCGGGACATCGGTTCATTAATCGGGAAAGATACCGCGCGAGCTCAGACCGCGGGATACCCGCGGTGAAAAAATGCGCTTTACGAGCCTGACGAGTTTCTCGCGGCAGAAAACCAGCGAGGAGAATGAGGGAAAAAATGAAATAAATGGGAGAACCAAAAAAAAAAAACGAACAAAAACGGGAGACAAATCTCGACGATGAGACACAGCGGTGGTTCGTGAACCTTTTTGTTCGTTTTGTTCCTTCATTTTCGTGGGGAACACGGATTTACCGATTTAACTATGTCGATGACGATTTTTTTCTTTACGAGGTGCGTAATTAATATTCCGTTGTGGCAGAAAATGGCTTGGAGTTACGCGGACGAAGAAAAATCAAGCAGCGGAACATTTCGCATGAAGCGGAAAAAAATTCACTCGGTTTGGTGGATTTTTTTTGAGTCAGAAAAAAATCCATTTTGGAAAATAAATGTCTTGTGCATATTAATTAATTGATAATTAATAATTAATTAATAATTAATTAAAATTAAATTAAATTAAATAAATTAAATAAAAATAATTAAATTAAAATTAAAATAATTAATTAGTAATAATAAGAATAATAATAATGAGTGCAAACTGAGGAAATGCGTTGAACGGAATAATAAAAAGTTATTTTTAAAAACTTTTAGAAATAATAATAATAATTAATAGTTGGTTATTTAAAAAATAAATAACGAACTAAATAATGGAATACATTTTATTTTAACTCTAAAACATAGAAAATGATATAGAAAAACAAAAAATGATGCGGACATAATGATTTAGTTTCTTAAAAGATACATTTTATTTATATCGGAATATGTGTATGTATGTGTGTGTTAATTATTGCAGGGCTACTGGTTATTGGTCCCGATCCCGTGAAATGGATGTAGGGCATGTTTTTCGCTATCAAATAACCCAGTGATGCTTCATGCGAAAGTTAACCATTTTCAAGATATTATAAATTTCTTAAGTCGGGGGTAGTCAACTTTAAAAATGATTAAAAAAAAACTGTTGTATAGAATCAATTTTTTTGATTATTTGTAGTTTGAGGACACAGTAACAAAGAACTATCAACAATGAAATAATAATAATCTGCAAACGTTTTTGGATAAGGGGTACAAGTCTAATCATTATTCTTATTTGATTGTTGATTATTCTTTGTGACTGTGTCCTCAAACTGCAAATTATAATAAAAAGTTTGATTCTATATAAGTTTTTTCTTTAATTAATTTTCGAAGTTGCCTAACCCTCACTTTAAAAAAATAATACTAATATCTCGAAAATGGTTCACTTTTGCATGAAGCATTGCCGGATTGTGTGGGTTACGTTTCACGGGATCGTGACCAATAATCAGTAGCTCTGTACAATACTTACTACTTGATTATCTAGAAAATAAATAACGAACCAAAAACTGAAATAAGTTCAATTTCGATTCCATAAAACATAGAAGATTATGATCTTGAAGTTTGCATCATTGCAAACGAAAATTAATTCTGTCCCATTGATGGCTTTGCCGATTCAGGCCATGCAAATCTTTCGAACGTTTCTACGCAATTTGATTACAGGTCTACCTCAAGTTGCAAAAAAAAGTATCGAATAATAATAAAAATGACGAAATAAGATAATAATCGTTGCGTTCCAACGATGCAAACTTCAACGTCAAAGAAGATCTGTATAAAAACCAAAAATAAGTCAGACACAATTATTCATTTTCAAAAAACGTACGTTTGATTTATATCGGAATACATGTGCAGGTGTGTGTAAACAGAGTGTCCTGCTATGAATGGACAATCCTGCAACTGTCGATAGGTCAGATCATGTCCTACTATATGCTGGAATTTGAGTTTCGCAAAAGTCCCACGGTTTTCGAGATTCTGGGTTTTATGTTATTCAAAAAAAATCTGCTTTTGGTTTTTCGCATGCCATTTTTACAAATGATATAAATCGGCGATAACTAAGCAACTTTTTAAAGTAAATGGCACGGGGCCGGGTGAAATTCCGAACTTTGAATGCTCCGACGGTTGAAAATTCCGAATTTTAATGTTCCGAAATTCAAGATGAGGCCGGATTGAAATTCCGAACTTTGAATGGTCAGACTGCTCAAAACTCCGAAAGAATAGTACCCCGAAAGCTCAAAACTCCGAAAAACCAAAGCTCCGAAAATCTTAACACCGTCAAAATAATTCGGCTGTGGAAGTTTTAAAAGTTTCAAAATTTTCAATAAATCGACGAGTTATTTAAAGAATTTTTTTTTATTAAGAAGTGATTTTGCGTCAATTTTGAAATTTGTCGAGACAATGTTATACGTTCTACATGATTTATAGTCAACTGTGTAGACTTTCGCTGGCAGGATCTTCACATAAGGGCCGAGTTGAAATTCCGAACTTTGAATGCGCCGACGGTTTGAAATTCCTAATTTTAATGTTCCGAAATTACAAGGTTCGTCAAGATTATGCCAGCGAAAGTCTACACAGTTGACTGTTAATGATGTAGAACGTATAACATTGTCTAGACAAATTTCAAAATTGACGTAAAATCACTTCTTAATCAAAAAAAATTCTTGAAATAATTCGTCTATTTATTAAAAATTTTGAATCTTTAAAAACTTCCATCGCCGAATTATTTTGATGGTGTTCAGATTTTCGGAGTTTTGGTCTTTTTTGAGTTTCGAGCGTTCTGATCATTCAAAATTCGGAATTTCAACCCGGCCCCAATGGCACGATATGCGTAGTACATTTTTTTAAACCGCGGGCTATCAAAGTCAGATGTGCGAATTGGTTTGTATGAAAATACCTTTTTTCATAGTTTCCTTAACATTTGCGGTTACGAAGAAGACTTTTCTAGATAAAACAAATAACCAATAGTATTTTTTTTAAGGGAGACTTTGTCCTTGAAATCGGCGGGAGATGTTAGCGGCACAACATGAGCAGCTAGAAGAAGAGGAGGGATGCCTCTATGGACCAGGCATTGCCGATTAGCGGTAATTATAAACACATTTGTGTAAACACATTACAAAACTTTAAACGCGTTTTTCTCGAAAACACGTTTTTAAAAATGGCTGACATTCTCCTGACCGCTGTAATTAACATATCGACCTGAAATTTGGAGAGCATACTCAGAAAATATGTCTTCACGGAATGACGGATCGTTTTTTCGATAGACACATTTTCGCATTTATTATTTATCTTTTTATGCGAAAAAAAACGCGAAAATTCGATTTTTTTTTAATTGCCGCCATTTTCCGAAATTTGTACTAAACGAAAAACCCATCCGTCATTCCCTGACCAAGGGGTCACATATTGATAATATGCTTTGAATTTGTGTTTCAGATCAACAAAGAGGGGGCAGTGATGTCAGCCGTTTACCTCCCGCGATTTGAGGACCTGTTTTCGCGGAGCTGCAAGGGCCGCCATTTTGGTTTTTTTTAAAAATTTTTTTTTACCGTTCTGTATATCATGAATAAAAGCAAGAAAAAAACCGCACTCAAAAAGCTTTACTCGTTTCCTTTAAAAAAATAAAATGTGAACACCTGAAATATGGCACTCCAAGGATAAAGTCTCCCATAATGGGTAAAAAAAGTTATCATTTGTAGAAATGGCATGCGAAAAACCAAAAGCAGATGATTTTTATCTCGAAACCCGTGGGACTTTAACTAACCTGAAATTCATAGTGGGACATGATCTGACCTATCAACAGTTGCGGGATTATCCATTCATAACAACTATTGCATAAAATGTTATCCATCTTACGGGAGGGGGGGGGGGGGGGGGTAGAATTTTTTTTTTCACGCACGTAGTTTGGACGCGAGAGTGTCTCGGAGAGAAAATGCGCGTGTCGTGTCCGTCGCTAATAGCAAGCGCGACCGGAACTGCAACAGCGTGTTCGATACTTCGTAACGTGCGTACGCGCGCGCGTTACGTTTTTATCCAGGTTTTCCACGTTTTCCGATGCAGCTTACTCCAGCGACTCCGGGATCTTCTAGCTCGGAGAGAAACCTGCCCCGATCCATTCGCGATGCCAAATGAACGAGCGCGGTGAGGCGCGCACGTGTGCGCGCACCTTACACCTCGACGCTGCATTGCGAAATGAGAATGGCGAATCTTGGAAGCGCCTCGACGACGGGAAAAACGAATTTAACGCGTTCTGCGAACGTCGCGGAGGCAACGAAAAAAAAAAAAAAAAAAACAGAAAAAGAAAAAGTAAAACAGCGTGGGCAAAGAAACGCCACTCTCGACGATATCACGTAACTTCTCGCGCGCGCCAGCCGCGAGATCGCTGCGCAATACGACGAATAAATGTTTTTCGATAAGGCGGAAAAACTCGAATTATTTTTCATCGCCGCCTCATTGATCTTCGAGTTTCCGGTCGATCAGCTTTTCATCAAATCGACACGACACAATCATCGTACATCATTTGAGATTTAAGGCCGGAGCCTGAATTAGAAGGACCGAAAAATCTTTTTTTTTTATTGCTTGAATCGATAGATAAATTATCCGAGAATTTAATTACAAAGATACAGAGGCAAATTGTAAATATTTTCGAAGATACAAGGCCAAAAGCAAAGAAGCGATTGATATTGCTATTTCCTCTCATTGAAAACTTTGAAGCGAGTTTTTTCCAGTTTTCATTTTCACGATTTTTCCAAATTGGCGGGCGTGATAGCAAAAAACTCAACGACCTATTGAATCAAACCAAAGTTTATTTTCTTCAGTATGAAAATCTATTCTGAGTGAATTTAAAAAGTCGTCGAAAAAGTCTTTTTAAATAATTTTTATAGCACGCGAAAGTGTTTTTTGTAAGCACATTTTTTTTCAAACTTGAAAAAAGTTATAATTTCACGATTTTTTCAGCTTTTTTTAATTCATCCGGAAGAAAAATAAAGGGCAATTGAAAATTTTATTGGTTTTTTTGTTTCAGTCAAGAATTACGAGCTGCATCTTTCCCGCCGATTTGGGACTGCATTGGCAAGACGCACGTGGAATAGGCTGATAAATGTGCAGTCATTTATTGTTCCATGTTGAAACATTTTTTTTTATACATTTCAAATATACATGAAAAGGTACCTCGATGTTTACTGGGCTCACTTGTTTTTTTCCCTTCTAAAAAAATCTCGAAAAAACGCTTTTTTAGAGCTTCTAATTCAGGCTCCCGCCTTAAGAGCCACATATATGTAGAGGCTCGAAAAAATTTCCAAATTCCGGGTTTTTCTGGGAAACGGTTGGTGAAAGAAACGCATTTTTTTAACTTAGCGGTAACTATATCCAGAGTCTGCGAAAAAAAACACCAATAAATAAATTAACAATAAATGCGAGTCGTTGACGATCGTTGATTTTCAAAATCTTTTTTTTTAACAACGTGGCGACGAATTGAAACTCGAGCATACAAAATCCATGAAAAAAGTCGTTATTATTACGTAACTATTAAAAAATGAAGGTCGATTTTGAAAAAGTAAGATCGTCAACGACCTTTAAATGTTTCTCATCGTATCTCCTGTGAATTTGAAAGCAATCCACCGAGTGGTTCTCGAGATATCATGTCCACCGACTTTGAAAACAGTGTTTCGAGAAACACTGTTCCAGGCAATAAGCAAGATGATTGAAAAATCGTTGGGACATTTATTTGTATGTACATTAAGGGGCTGCATCTACCTAAAGGCTCCAAAAAAATTGCCAAATTCCGCTTTTTTTTTGTTGGGACACGATTGGCGAAAAAGAAACGCCTTTTTTTAACACGAAGGTAATATATTGAGAACCCATCAAAATTGCCAAAACGTACAGAAAAACAACAGAAACCCAGTGACATTTTTTGCGCGCCATTTGGCGGTGGACTCTCTCCAGCTTAAACGGTCCATCCGAAGTCTAAAACCCAAACGGGTTATTCAAATTAACAATAAATGAGAGTCGTTGACGATCGTTGATTTTCAAAATCATTTTTTTTAACAACGTGGCGACGAATTGAAACTCGAGCATACAAAATCCATGAAAAAAGTCGTCATTTTTACGTAACTATTAAAAATCGAAGATCGATTTTGAAAAAGTAAGATCGTCACGGACCTTTAAATGTTTCTCGTCGTATCTCCTGTAAATTTGGAAACAATCCACCAAGTGGTTCTCGGGATATCATGTCCACCGACATTAAAACCAGTGTTTCGAGAAAAACGCGTTTGCAGTTTGAAGCTCATTCATTTTTCGGAATATTTCAATGAAATTTTCAGCGAATATAGCTGAGAGGTGATACCTACATAGATGTAGATTAACGAGATCTTACGAGACAACGACAACGTCTTCGTGATCATCCGCGCTCAATCCAATCCTCGATCCCTAATCATTTTCCGCTACACGTTACGTCCGCGTGGTGCGGACTACGGCAAAAAAAAACGATTAGCCAATCACACGGAGAAATACACGATTCGCATTTAGTAGCAATCGATCGGCTGCACTTTCCCGATCGCGGAAGGAATAACGCGAGTTTTGCACGGAGACCGGAAACTCGGTGCGTACACATATACTTCTGGATAAGTTAATAGTTACACGTGAGAGAAGAGGCGAACGATCGTCGACCAGCGACGACCGGTGTCTTGGGAAACTTAAAAGGGCTCGAAGCCTGAGACGGATCAGGTTTGAAGCGACTGCGGACCCGCCCTTCTGTGCCTCAGTTGCTCGATGAAGGAAAGAAGCAAGCTCCATGGCAAAGCGATATACCAGAGTGCTAATGAAAGGATTACTGCTTTTTTTGGACGATCACTACTCTTGCTCTCCCGCGAGATCTACCGATCCGATCGTGAGCTGCCTCCGATGGCGCATGAGAGAGAAATGATCACGACGAGGGAAACCAAACGAGAAACGATCGTGTGGTATCGAGTACACCTGTCTCTCTCTCTCTCTCTCTCTCTCTCTCTCTCTCTCTCTCTCTCTCTCTCTCTCTCTCTCTCTCTCTCTCTCTCTCTCTCTCTCTATCTCTCTTTCTCTCCCCCCCTCTCTTTTGCTTTCGATTTGTATATTTTATCCAACTGCTGTTTATTTTATTTATATACTTGCATGATGTTATCTCGTATATCTCATATTAGTTAACACGCATGTTACTTATGTTTATTTTATTATTAGTCTACCTTATCTGTTCTTTGTTTGCCTCAATTATTTTTAGGCCATAGGCCACTCTGGACGCCGAAAAAATAGGCTTTTTAGGGATTTTTTTTCAGAAAAACTACAAAATAAATCGAGATTACAAAAAAGGGTGTTTATTATGCATATCAGTGACTGTAAACAATAATTTTTTTGAAGCGATTAATTTCAAAATGGCGGCATGTGCAGCGGTTATTTCAAAACTGCATTTTTTAAGTCGGCCGGAAACAAACTCAGACGATTTTCAACCGATTCACGTGAAATGTCGAATATATCTTGAAAAATGCATTGTCTATGGAAGTGCGCAGGATTTTTTTTTATATTGCATAGTTCATTTGTTATTAACAATTATCCGATTATACTTTTGGAAAATTTTTTGAAAGTGAAAAAATTTTCGGCCTCTAGAGTGCCTAACCCCTTAATAAATAATCTTAATTAATAATGTTAATAAATAATCGTTTATTGTTAGTCTACGTTGTCATCCTTCTTTTGCCTAAAGGTTTTTTTACTGAGGCATAAAATAAATCATCAATCAATCAATCTCTCTCTCTCTCTCTCTCTCTCTCTCTCTCTCTCTCTCTCTCTCTCTCTCTCTCTCTCTTCTCGCTCACGGTCCCCACACCAGTGGTCTCTCCTCTCAATACTTTATTTTTCTTTCCAGCCTCCATACTCTCCCGCAACGTACGCCACACGACGTTCGCTCGTTCGCACTGCGACGTAGATTGAAATAAATCGGCACCGAAATCGGCCTCGAATCT
The DNA here is from genome assembly GCA_963210295.1 of Ophion ellenae. Taxonomy (NCBI): domain Eukaryota; kingdom Metazoa; phylum Arthropoda; class Insecta; order Hymenoptera; family Ichneumonidae; genus Ophion; species Ophion ellenae. The sequence continues at coordinate 30,812,284 of OY723393.1, read as the reverse complement.
TTGTCTCAGTGACCTACACTTTTGGAAACGTGAGAAAGACGAGAAAAAAAAATCGGGTCTGTGACGGAGGTGCATCGAAGAAGACAATCGGAGCTGACCAATCGTCGAGTTTATACGAAGGGGAGATGAGAGGAGGATACTAAAACGTGTTTTATGACTTTATTGCAGCCCGGATCTCTTTGGCGTATCTTTGGTGCGTTTTAAGGGGATATATATATATATATATATATATATATATATATATATATATATATATATATATATATATATATATATATATATATATATATATATATATATCGATTTTGTCGCTCCAAGAGCGTGACGACTAAAGACTTTTCCCCCTCGTATTCTTTTAGCCTAAGGTCGAAATTAAAGTCGACAAAAAGCTTACGACTCAGAGTTGAATAGAGTTTTTTTCGACATTTTCACTCTTTTTTTTCTTTTATTTGCTTTTGTCAATCCTCGGGTGGCTTTTATTTCATTGTTTTTTCCTCCCCACGAGCAAATTCCAGAGCTGTTTTGCTGCGATTTGGTTGTTTTGGGTGGTGATCCTTTGGCCACGTTATGGCGAAGTTTTAGTTTTTAGACGGCGCTGACAGAGCTCTCTCTCTCTCTCTCTCTCTCTCTCTCTCTCTTCTGCCTTTTAACTTTCTGGTCCCTGAGAGTGACGCGTGATGAGACGTTTGGCTCTCGCGAGCCACTCTGCGAGCTTTCCCGCGTTTTCTCGTACTCGCGCGATTCTCGCCCGAAAGGCTTTCCTCTCCCTCGCCCCTTTCGCCGCATCGCTCTCTCTATTTCTCTCTCTCTCTCTATTCCTCTCTCTCTCTCGCACGTACCCTTCGTTTTTTTCTTCCCTTCTTTTTCGAGTGTTTTTTTCTGCCCCTCGAGTTTCGTGGCTCCTCCCGGGTACGCGCACATACAAGAGTTCCCGAAGCAAGAGTGACGAGATTTCTGTCGACACCGATCGGCAAGACGAGACATTCGTCACGTGTCACGAGCCGTCGTCGTCCTCGTCGTCGGGTGAACGAAAAAAATTGAAGCCCTTCGCCACTGCGTTGGCTCGCGCGCGCGTTAATCGAGACCTATCTCGCTCTTTTTTTACTTTATTTCTCGCCATATCCTTCTGCCTTCTTCCGCGCCTGGTTTTACTCCGATATGGCACCCTGCAGGCATCTTGGACGCAAAAATTTACCGTTTTTTCCTTGTCGCCTTTGGTGATTTTGGTGATTTTGAATAAAAGTTTATTGAGTCGCTGGGAAAATCGTCGATGAGACAGTTCAATAATTGCGCCTTTTTCTGAATGCATTTGGGAAAATTAGCGCAGACTTCCGGTCTGGTCTGCCACAGTAGGTATGTGCTTCTCGGTAAAAATATAATATAATTTAATAATTATATTATGTTTTTTAATAATAATTTATCATTATGATGTAATAATATTTTTTTTATAATAATAATTTATCATTATAATTATAATATGTTTATTATATAATATAAATATAATATGTTTATTGTAATTATTTTTTAATACTATACTAGCTTTCCGCCCGCAGCTTCTCTCGCGTAGACTTGCGTTGAATGCTCCTTAATGAAATGTTCCTCAAAATGTTTTATTCAGGAACACGTAAAATTGTGTTAAAGAGCATTAATACTAAGTTTCAAGTAAATCTGAACAGATATTTCTTTTATCATACAAACATTGCTACCCCCTATTCCCTTTGAAGATTGCGTTTCCGAAAACGCTAAAATTTCATTCATTGTATCTAGGAGCAATAATACAAAGTTTCAAGTAAATTTGACCCGATTTTTTTATTGTCTGTACAAACATTGCCACCCCTTTCGTTTGAGGGTTGAATTTCGAAAAATGCGTACTTTACTAATTGGGTTGAAGGGCTTTAATACTAAGTATCAAGTAAATCTTCTTACCAGATATTTTTTATTTTACATACAAACTTCGCCAGCCTCTTTCTCCCCTTAGGGGTTGAATTTCCAAAAACGCTGAAATACGCATTTTGTTAATTGTGTCGAAAAGCACGAAAACCAAATTTCAAGTACACGCGACCAGATTTTTAAATATTACCATGCAAACGTCGCCCATTCCTCCCCTCAAGGGTTGAATTTCGAAGAATCCCTTCTTAGTGGGTGCTCACGTCGGAAAATCAACCTACTGTTCAAATTTCATGTAATTAGCTTCAGCGGTTTTGGCTCGGCGTTGATGAATCAGTCAGGACATGACCTTTTAAATGTACAGATATATATAGATATAAATATATATTATATATTATTATTATCATTCTTATTGTTTATTACAATAAAAAATTATTATTATCATTACTGCTATAATTTGAAAAAAAATTATAGCTCAAACGAGCGAGCTATTAAAAAAAAATCCTGGACATATTTTATATGTATAGAAGGCATTCCACGTCACTTCAGCCAGTAAAAAAAAAATCGACAAATAATTTTGAAAAATCGAGTTACTTTATTGAAAAATAATCACCGAGTGTCGAAATTTTTTAAAAATTTCTGACGTTTTTTCTCGTTGATTACCATTTTTTAACATTTTTCCATTCAAATGGCTATATCTTTGGCAGGATTTGACGTGATTACATTCGCAAAAAAATGAAAATGTGCGTCTTTTTATAGCCTTCTAGAAAAAAATTAATTTAGATTTTATTGAGCAAGTCGAATGTCCGTTTCAGGGTATTCATTCACTCTTCAGACACTCTTCAATCAAATATTAATGAAAAAAAAAATAAAAATAAAAAATGGCTGTTACTTCACAGTGTTTAGGAACCCCATAATATAAAAAATACCAAAAATCCGTTTTTCGTATTCACAATTCGGGGAAATTCTTAAAAATAAAATAACGAGTGTCTTTCCTTGAGAAAAAAAAAATTTCCATATTTTGCCCTGAAACGGACGTTCGACTTGCTCAATCAAATCTAAATTAATTTTTTTCTGGAAGGCTAGAAAAAGACGCACATTTTTGTTTTTTACGAATGTAAATACATCAAATCCTGCCAAACATACAGCCATTTGAATAGAAAAATATTAAAAAATGGCAATCAACGAGAAAAAAACGTCAGAATTTTTTAAAAAATGTCGACACTCGGTGAATACTTTTCAATAAAGTAACTCGATTTTTCAAAATTATTTGTGGATTTTTTTTGTTTTTACTGGCTGAAGTGACGTGGAATGCCTCATAGATATATGAATATATATATATATATATATATATATATATATATATATATATATATATATATATATATATATATATATATATTTATATATATATATATATATATATATATATATATATATATATATATAATTCTTATTTATTACAATAAATAATCATAATTATTATTATTATTTAAAAAAAATTAATAACTGAAACGAGCGAGCAATTTCATAAGAAAAAAATTAATTCTTCGGCAATTCAACGTTTTTTTTTTTTCATTTCGGGTCAGGGGTGTGATTGGGAAGTGAGGCAAGGGGTTGGACGCTCTGACCAAGTCTCTGGACAAACGCAGATCCGCTGCGGAGGCAGCGGGCGGACGGGGAGGAAGGAAAACAAAAAAGATCGTGAGAGTTCACGGACGCTTCTCGCGGGGCACATACGAGCGCTGGTCCCGAGGCGACCGAGGCGCAGCCCGAGCGGGAACGGCAGCAGGAACAGCAGCAACACACGATCCAACTGGAGAGGATTGCCGCCCGACACGAGTTTACTTTTATTTAAACGTTCCTTCCTTTTATTTAGGGCCCCGAGCGCGAGCGAGCGAGCGAGCGAGAGCCCCGTCGCCGCGCCTCGCGACGATGTCTCTCGCTTTGGGCCGGCCTTTGCAAGCCGCTCGAGCAGGATTTCTGTTGCCCGCGAGCCTGACCGGTGTCTTCTCCCAGGCTTCCCCCGACGTTCTACCGGCGACTCTACCCCGAGGAATTAATAGCCGAGCTTATTCCGCGGGCCGTGCGCGCTCGCCGGTTTCACCTCGAGAAACATTTGTATATCTGTATATTTATATCTAGATCGAACCCTTGCAACCAGAAGGGCTTACAAGCCCGTAACTCCGAGCGAAATGACAAAAGTTGGCCTCTGATATTTTTCAAGAGGCTCGTACGTTTTGCCGATAAATATGTTGGGGGATTGCCGATTTTTCATTTTTGGACTTCATTTGTTACCCCGTGCAGAAATTGTCGCAGGGATCCAATTGGATTCCCATACTCGTCCACACTCTCTGATAGGGGTCATCGCATTGGATCCTCAAACTAAAACGTCACGGTAGTACATTGGACTCTAATCGGGAGTCCCCATTGGAAGCCTACACAGAGAAAAATACGGCCTCAAATTCTAACACTGGTTGCCAGAATTCTAATATTCAGTGCTAGAAAAGTATAACAGCTTACTGCCAGTTCGGAATTGTAAGACTTGTTATAGAAGTGTAAAAATGATTCGCACACCGTATAGTAAAAATGATGCGTGCATATTACATTTTAAACTATTCTCGCATAGGCGCGAGTTATATTTTCATATCGATTTTACTATACGTATAGCATGAACCCGCGTAGAAATTTCGATAGGGCCCAGATCAGGGCCCGATCAGGTTGCCTGACTGCTCTGGTAGGGCACTAATAAGGCAGCCTGAAAGGGCCCTACTAGGAAATGTAACGTTGTGTCACATATGGGCCTGATCTGGTTGCCTGATCAGAAAGAAATGCATATAATATTTCAAAAAACCAAAATGGAATGAACCACTTAATTTATAGTTCCACTACAATGAAAATATTTCGCCTATATGGGAATCGAACCTCGTACCTTCCTACCCAAAGCTATCACGCTGCCCCTATGCTACCGAGTGCTTGTAACATCTTCGTCCCACATATGGCATAACAGACCAAATGAATTCCTATAATTATTTGTTGTATCACATAAAGTATATCAATTAGTTAATATCATTGTGACAATTAAAGAGGTTTATCGAATAACATGCTATAGATTTTTGAAACTTAAACTTATATATATATATATATATATTTTTATATATATATAATAAAAATCATATATATATATATATATATATATATAGTTCCTCTCTCTCTCTCTCTCTCTCTCTCTTACGCTCTCTAACGGCTCGAGCAAACTTTAAACGCGTTTTACTCGAAACAGTGTTTTCAAAATCGGTACCAGAAATAACTCCGCAACTACTGGACCAATCGGGGTCAAGTTTTGCCCAGTTATGCTTCACACAATAATCTAGTACTTATCGAGCCATTTTTTTCGATACCCGGCATAGTTTTTTTTTCATCATAACTACAACTTTGAACAAGTTTGAGGCGAAAAATCGCCTTTTTTATTTCAGTGACTGCCATGACCCGAAAAAAATTAAACTTTTTAATTCCGGCTCGATAAGTACTAGTTTTATCTATCTACTTTAAGAAACAATTTTTTTAAATAAAAATGGCAACGGCTCGTCTGGTACTGCAAACGCTGTCAACAAAAACACGTCCCAGGAAAACGACTGTGACGTTTTTTACCGTTTGACATTTTTTAACCAAATTCTCACACAATGTAGATAAAATGTCATACTTTAAGGGGTTACTCCCACTTGCGATTTTGAAAAAATCGATTTTTTTTATTGCATTTTTTTCGAAGTATAAGTATCTGAGAATATGTCCTGAAAATTTCAAGTCGATACGAACAAAATTGACAGATATGAGCGTTAAAAGAGAAGAATCTGCGTTGAAAGAGCGTTGAAAGAGAAACTTTAAACGCGTTTTTCTCAAAATGGCATTTCTGAAGTCGGTGACCAAGATTACTCGAACACTAATAAACCGATCTTCTTGAAATTTTGCAGGCTTATTTAATACATAAAAATCTAGTCTTTGATCGTTCGATTTTTTTTTTCGAAAAAATGGCCGTTTTATAGCCAAAAAACGGTCGTTTTTTTTCGTTAAAATCGAACCACTAACTTTGACTGTCCGCCATTTTGTGAAAAATGAATATTTTTTAAAATCCTTCGATTAAAGACTAGTTTATACTTATATTTGACTAAATCCATCCGCATTTTTTTTTTCAGATGATCCACTTCGCCGCAATGATGGTCACCGCAAACCGTGTATATAAAAACATTATTTCATTGACGGCCATTTGCCACTAAACAATGTAATATTTTTCAATAAAAAAATTACTGAAAGTTCTTCAAGATGTGTTCTTTAAGATGGTATATTGATCGATTAAAAAAGTTTTGTAGTTTTCTTTAAAAAAATTCACGAAAAAGGCCTTTTTTGCGCTACAAGTGGGGGTAACGCCTTAAAATGTATATCATAGTTGGTAAATAAAATTCAGTTTTATACACAAAAAAAATTCTTAAACATAACCTTCCTTTTTGCCGTCTCAGGTGTATGTAAGCCCTTAAGATGGTGACGCATCTATGTTGAAGTACTATAAACGAGTTTGAAATTCAGTATGTCATTTCGCCGAAGCGTGTAAACAATTTTTCTTTTCATAGTGTTAAACATGTCAAAATTCGTGCCAGAAAAAGAATATTTGCGGGGAATTTGACTGCGGTACTTTATTCAAAAAGATAGCTGTAGCACACAGAATTCTTGTTGAGACTTACGGCGACGATGCTCTGTCAGAAATAACATCCAGAGATTGGTTTAGAAGCTTCAAAAATATGGTGTCGAAGTTTACATCGTTTAAATGCAACAAAAACTCTGCTTTTGCATTTCTTCATTTTTATTATCATCTGAAATATTTTCTGGACACCTTTTGATTTTAAATCTTTGATAAGGAGTCCCAATAATAATTCAGTAACTTTCGTAGCCAAAATGTGCCAAAAAAAAAGCATTTTCGTTGCATTCCAACATTGCAAACTTCAATACCATTAAAAAAAATGATTCTGATGTGTTGAATTGGAGGAATGGAGAACCCAACTTCTACTTTCTCCCGCTAGAGGGTATATTGTATATTATAACGTAAACAGAACATGACGTTTATTGACATTCGCTTTGGTCATACCCGTGTTTCTACGACTATTGTCGAATTTTCCTTAAATAATCCAGTTGTCGAGAAGAAATTGTGAAGAATGCATCTGTGTTGTGCAATTATTGCCCATTATGTTGTCCATTCGTATAATTTTACCACAGGACTGACACCGCGAAAATGAGCCACGCGCGTTGACAGCTTCGTTTGTTTACGTTACGTTTACGTGGCGCCATCTGCGCTGAGCTTTGCATAAGGTTCCCTATTACTTCATGAAGACTCGTGTCAGGCGTCAGCTGAACTTGCGGAATCATCAGGCGTTGATCACACCACAGTTTCGAAACGTTTCAAAGCATTAGGAATGATTTTTCAAAATAAAGCATTAATTTTCGAGAAAAAAAAACAGCGAAAACTTATTCAACATCCCAATACGAATCCAATTTAAATCCTAAAGTGTTCCCACATCATCGAACAGACTCCGATCAGATTCTTGATGGATCCCATCATATTCTGTACGTTGAATTTTCTAAATGAAATATGCAGACATACAAAATAAGTGAATCTTGAAAAAGGATAAATCTTATCTTCAAAAAGTATCAATCGCTTAGAAAAGAATATTTCAAAAATCGATTTGAATCACATCACTGAAAATCCAGTGTAATTATCTTTTGTTAGTTATTTTACTGTTCTTCGACAGTATATCACCACACACGTGGGTGCGTATGGAGCGAGTTTTTTCTCGTGACTTTTCACATATTTTCGATTCGAACGTGGTAAGAATTGTCAAACGGCGTTCATCGGGAACCAGTGCAGAATCCAATTGGACCCCAATAAGGACTACCTATGTGCGGTGTCCCCAACAAATCCCTATTGGATGTGCGTGCATCTTGCGACTCCCCATCAAATTTGTGCACGGAATCACGTTATATTTTTTCTGAAGATCCAACAAATCCCGATTTAGAATTTCAGATAAACAATTTTCAAACTACGTTAACCGAGCTAAATAGCGCGGAATCCACCTGAATTTCAAGCGGACTCCCTGGGTGCGGCGATTCTATCATATCCCTATAGGGATTTGGTAGAACCTCGGAACTCCCCAACGAATTTCTGTTAAAAACTTCGAACACATTGTTTTTAGGGAAAAAAAAGTATTCAAATCCAGACACTTCAGCAAAATATTTTCGTTACATGAAAAATCGCGTATCGCACCGGAATTTAAACGTTAGCGACCGCAGTTAATTTGCGCGCAAGGGATATCAATCGCGGTCAAGAATACGCGCTTTTTCACGAGAAATCTTGCTCGTTTACCGGGATTGAATAATTCCCATTGATATATTCAATATATCGAAGCCTATAGAATTTCGAAAAAAGCAGTATCGCAAAACGATCACGGACCCTGCTTTTCACCAGGGAAAAAACAAGTCTCTCAATTCTCTGACAAAAAATGATTGCGCACGTAAAAAAAATCGTCACCGATTACATCTTTCGTAATATTGTAGCGCTATGATACACCAAAAAACAGAATTACGCTGCGAGGGAATTAATCTTCTCAATTTTCGAATGAATTTCAATCTGGCGCTCGATGGAGCGCAGTTCGAACACGTCGTCTGTAATTTCTGGGATTTCGAGCTTGGGATGCACGGAAACACGAGCATGGGAGTAGAGAACATTAAATAGTCGCGCGCGAATTCTCGCCAGAGAGGGAATTAGACAGAGAGGAAAGTAAAGGGAGAGAAAAAAAAGAAGAGAGAGAGAGAGAGAGAGAGAGAGAGAGAGAGACAGAGAGAGCGAGACAGAGAGAGAGAGAGAGCAAGGTGGACACGATCAACCCGTTTTCTCACGGCAAGATGAGAGTGTTCCTCTCCGCGTCTGCGGAGCTCGCGGTCAAAAGCGAGAAATAAGCGACGATCTGGGCGAACGAAAGTTTTCTGCGTTCGTGCTTTATTGCTCCTATAGCTCGTTCCCCCATGGGTCTTCGTCACCCTTCGTGTGTGTGTGTGTGTGTGTGTGTGTGTGTGTGTGTGTGTGTGTGTGTGTGTGTGTGTGTGTGTGTGTGTGTTCATATGTATGTGCGCGCTCGCACACACACACACACACACACACACACACACACACACACACACACACACACACACACACACTCACACTCACACTCACACACACACACACACACACACACACATAGACACGCACACGCGCGCGCGCGCACACACACACACACACACATACACACGCGCACACACACATATATATATACACTTGCGAACGCGAAGGACTCGAAAACCACACGCGCGTGCGAGCCTGTGTGTGTGTGCCCGGTCGGAGGCTTTTCAGCTTCGCGATATACTATGTAAATACATCTCGAGCGAAATTAATTAAGAAACTGTTATTAATTAGCCTGAACTCGTGGCCGATTAATTCGCGACACTCTGTTCAACAGAAAGACTTCTTCGTTTTGCATTCGTAGATCTCATGCAGATGACGTTGGGCAACGTATAACTTGTTCTTTTCATCCCCCTGCTCTCTCCCCCCACACCACTTTGGTCTTTCCTCCCCTTTCTCCTCGTACACGTCTCATTATCTTTAAATATAGCATTACCGTGCTTTTCCATACGGAGATTGCACCTTACAAATGATCAAAGTACGATTATGCCCGACACTAGACGAGCATTTGATTCCGAGGCCGTGGAGGTCGGACGAGGTATACGAAATGCCGAGCTCATTGCCAACGACGTATATACAAAACGTTTTTACGAGATATCGATCATATCACACTGACGCGAGAAAAAAAAGGGAATAAGCCACTGGAGCGAGCACATACGGAGGCGTAATACGAATTTTCAACGACGCGGAGCAAACTCCCCGTCGCATTACTGTTAACTGTCTCACGATGTATGCGCGTTTATAGTAAATTATTATCGCCGCGGAAGAATGTTGATTCACGTTAAAGAAGTGATATAGTGGCCGCGCGCGGAGCGCACCGAGGAACGCTCGATGATTCGCGTGCGAGTTTTATTGCGATTTCGTTTTGTTTTTTTTTTTTTTTCATTGCGATTTCCTTTTTCTTGTTCGTTTGCTCTGTCGCGGTTTCGTTTTATCTTGTTATCTTTTTTTTACTTTCCTTTACTACCATTGGATTTGGTTCTAAGAAAAAAAAATCTATTGCTATTTCATTTATTCTTCTTTTTTTCATTTTCTTTATTCCGGTTTAATTTTTTTTTTTTCTTTTATTCTCCATTTTCTTAATCGCCATGTCGCTTTGTTTTCTAATTTTTTCTGCTTTTACTTTATTGCAATTTTGTTTTTTTTGTTTTCTTTTGTTTTCTTGATTGCGGTTTCGTTTTGTTAAGTTTTTTTTTTTTCATTTTCTTTATAGCGATTTGGTTTGGTTTTCTTCATTTTTAAAAATTTATTTTCTTTACACCCGTGTGGAAAATAGTCCGGGAAACCCGAAGAATATACAGGTCCCGTTACGGCTTCGAAGTGGAATCCCTGACAGGGATTTCCAGAATACTGCCACAAACGGTCCTAGAAAGGTACTCATTAGTTTCCATGATACAAAATAACAGGGGTACGATGGATGCACCAATGAAGGCCCCGACCAGGTGCTGTCAGGGCACTGGCTAATTTTTACAATGAGTTTAATCGGGTCTTGACCAGGCAGACTAATGTGGGCCCAGTGTGGTTCAGTCACAATCTCCATCATAAAATAAATTACGGTTTCATTTGGTTCACCAGTAAAAAGCCTGGTCAGATATAGTCAGGGATCATCACAAAGATCAATTAAAGTTATAATATAAATAAGCGACAAAAATTAATAGTAATTTATCAGTGTTTTATAACTGCCTCATGCAAATATCTCACTCACTTAACAATTCGCTTATCATTTTCAATGAATTTGAAAGAAAAGAAGAAAACGTTACAACTCAAAAATATATACATTTTTATTTAAGTAATCACTTATACATGAAGCAATGTCAGGGCATAAGTATTGAGTTTTCCGTTTGGTTCTAGGGACAATCGCAATGTTACCAATTTTCTCTTGATGCTGGCCAATGTGTAAACTGCATCGTTTAAAGTTTGTTCTGGGATTCTCCATGCTCCAACACTGGATGATTTACGTGGATAATTGTACATGTCAACTTTTTTTTCGAAATTTTCCCCTTGATGTAGAGAGATTCTTGGGATTCATTTTCGCCATAAATTTTTTTTATCTCCATTATACAACCATCGCTCAAAAGTACAACATTGTTCGGCGTACATATTGTGATGAAAAAAGAGGAATTAAATATCATTGATTTTACAAATATTGTCCCGTCTTTGAGAGTACGGCTAATGATTTTAAATTGAATGGGGATCTCTGTTGGATTAGATGGAATGAGATTTCTTTCATGCTGTTGGCGACAATATTGCTCTAATGGATGATTGAGTGTTCTTATTGCATTTTTCATCCTCCCCAAGATTGGTCTTAAAAAGTATTTTTAGCATTGAAGTATTCTGAATCGTTATCTACATGATTAACATATAACGTTTTATATTGTTCACATTATCCTTAAAATGTCAGCATATTGTTTTCTATTATAAGAATGTTTGTAAACTTGCTGGCATATATATAAATAAATAAATAAATAAATATATATTTATAAATCTTCTCGGAAAATATGCATCTTCTTTATTACAGGGAAATACAGGGGAATCATAGGGATCTGACGGGGTGAACGTGGGGACTTAACAGGGCTAATTGCAGGGGTATAGTAGGGACGAAATTGGATAATTCAGGCGCAATCAGGGAATCTAGTATGGCCCCGAATAGATGTCCACTAAAGGGCCCGATTTCAAAAGCGGGACAATCCTATAAAGGTACCAGTCGGAATCCAAACCAGGCCCTGGATAAAATTGGGGACAATTAGTTGGGTCCTTTAGACATCCCGGAAAATATTTCCACACGGGCAGCCATTTCGTTTTCTTTTTGTCTTCATTTCTTTTATTGCAATTTTGTTTTCTTTCCTTTTTTTTTCTTAATTTGCCCAATCGCAATTTTGTTTCAGTGTCTTCTTTTTCTCTTCCACTTTTTCAACAACGATTTCTACATACGAGAAGCACCGGTTTCTATACGAACGAGCCGTTAAGATTACCCGCTCCACAAGCTACTCGACTGCCGCTTAGCACAGACGCGTAAAGCCGCAAAATCTTTTATAGCAGCCCAAAGTCACCAAAAAACAACCCCTTTTTCAATCCCTTCTCACCCCGCGAGTAGTTGTCGGCACTTTGGACTTTGCGAGGTGTTTGAGCACCGCGCAACGTCACTCGTTCGGGACACTTGCGAGTGCGCCCGCCGAACAGACATTTCCGGGATCTCGATCATCGAGTGCGGCCCGCCGAGAGGCGCGAGAAACGTCAGGGCGCTAATGGTGACTACTTGAGAGGCGAACGAGCTGGGCGTCTCGCGAAAGAGAGAGAGAGATGCAGAGAGAGAGAGAGAGAGAGAGAGAGAGAGATCGGGAGACAAAAAGCTGAGAGTAAAGAGGGAATACGAGTCGAAAGAAAAGACCGTAAAAAATGGAAGCCGAAACGAAGAGAGCGTGGACATCGGTGTAAAACGGCGGAGCTCTCGTCACCCTGCAGAGAGAGAAAGAGAGAAAGAGAAAGAGAGAGAGAGAGGGAGGGAATTTCTCGAAGCACGGATGCTGTTCGGCACTTCGGAGTATATTATAGTAAGCACCAAAAGGAGCAGGGTTATAACAAGAAAGAGCGGCACGCCTGACCTCGCGCCAGACGTATTAAAATGACGCACATATGCCCCAAGAAAGCCCCAACAGTAAGGAGATGAAGAAATGAAGGGAGATGAGCGTACCTCATGTGCTCGTTATATCTATGCTTAGCTATAATAGCCCTTGTACGTGCTCTCTCTCTCTCTCTCTCTCTCTCTCTCTCTCTCTCTCTCTCTCTTTCTCTCGCTCTGCCCCCGCGCGAACAAGCGAAATCCCCATCAGGCTGCTCAAACCGAAAAAACTATTTCAGGATCTCGGATATAACGAAAATACCGTCCGAACATTGGAATCCCCGAGCTGCGACGGGCACGCGGGGGCCAAAGGGTTCGAGCCCTAAGAAAAGCCCAAAACGTTCTTTTTTTCCCTATCTCTCTACTCTTCCCGATACATGTGCGCGATATGTGTCCCCGTCGTATCCACGCAACGCGATCCCCGCGCGTTCCTCGACTGTTTGTAAACACATTAGCGGCGATAATCGAATTTCCAATTTGAAAAAGATTCATGGCTATTTTAACGTGAATTATAGTCTTTCGAATCCCTCTTTTTGTTCCGTCGTCTCAGGCCTTCGGATCGTAAATTCCAGCGAGACAAAAGTTTTGGCCCTCAATGGTCGAATTGTCTGGCTTACATTTTTTTTTAATCGAAAAAAGAGTTTGTTATTTTAGACTCTTTTATTCTTAATTTTTTGGACCCCTGAAGACACCACTTGAAGCGCGAACACGCCGAATGGTATTGACGTTTGCGTCGTTGAACTGCAAGGAAAATATATTTTCTTCGTATTGTCGATTTTTTTTTGTAGCATTCGGGCTGCGATGGTTATCAAAACATTTTGAGGATTCGGCGGAAAAGATGTATGCTTCAAAGGGTTAAGGCGGGAGCCTGAATTAGAAGATCCAAAAAAGCGTTTTTTTGGGATTTTTTTAGAAGGGAAAAAAACAAGTGAGCCCAGTATACATTGAGGTATTTTTTCATGTATATTTGAAATGTATAAAAAAATTTTTCAACATGAAACAATAAATGACTGCAGATTTATTTCGTGTACGTCTTGCCACTGCAGTCCCCAATCGGCGGGAAAGATGCAGCTCGTAATTCTTGACTGAACCAAATAAAACGTTCAATTGTCATATATTTTTCTTCTGGGGGAATTAAGAAAAAGCTGATAAAATCGTGAAATTATAACTTTTCTCAAGTTTGAAAAAAAAAATATGTTGAAAAAACGCGTTAACGTGCTATAAAAATTATTTAAAAAGATTTTTTCAACGACTCTTTTAATTCACTTTGAAGAGATTTTCACATTGAAGAAAATAACCTTTGGTTTAATTCAATAGGTTGTTTAGTTGTTATGCTATCACGCCCGTCAATTTGGAAAAATCGAGAAAATGAAAACTGGAGAAAACGCGCTTCAAAGTTTTCAATAGGGGGAAATATCAATATCAATCGCTTCTCTGCTTTTGGCCTTGCATCTTTAAAAATACTTACAATGAGCCTCTGTAACTTTGTAAATATATTCTTGGATAGGCTTTCTATCGATTTAAGCAATTTAAAACAACGATTTTTCTGACCTTCTAATTCAGGCTCCCGCCTCAATCTTTCAATCACGTTTTTCTCGAACCAACTTTTCTCGACCTGGCCGGAATCATAACTCTAGTTATAATGTTCCAATTCTCAATTTTTAAAACCCAAAGTTTCCGTACCTGCACTAGCTATCGTTCGACGTGTGCGTTTTTTTTAATGTATTTTTTAAGCCCCTAAATATAAGTAAACATTTCGCCAAAATTACACTCTTTTTTAACTCTCGCCACTTCAGGAAACTTTTTTTTCGAAAAAAAAACGGCTACCTGCAACGAAAACTAAATTAATATGGATTATAAAACTGTTTAATTTTTACTATTCAGACCAACCATTCTCAAGTTACCGATCCGGCGGTTGGACCACATTTTTTCTACAGAGGCCATTGTACCTCAATATCATTGTTAATTTTTTATTCGTTAAAATAAAAATGTACACGAAATAAGTTTAATGTATGTTTAGTAAAATACCTTTTTTCCAAATCCCAAATAAATAATCTACCAAACAAAAAAAAATTGGAAAAAAATGACATTTTCCGGTCCTTCATATTGGTGTCCTCCCTTAAATGGCCCTCCGAGCAATCCCCGTTGTTTTATTCTCACCGACACCGTCCTCGAACTGGTGCCGAGTGGTAGAAAAGGCATCGACGCCCCATAATTCTTGTCATTGCTCGACTTCTTCGTCACGATTACGAGGGTGTGAATGCCGGAGTTAATATTCATTCGACCTGGTTAAACGAGCCCGGGGGGGCAGGGGAGGAGCGGCAAAGAAAGAATATACGACCCGTCGCTTCTGTTTGCTCAGGACATAAGAGAGCGGGTTGGGCCCAAACGAGAATACAAGCTGGAGGACTTTCGGATATACTTATGTATATATATATATACCCACACAATTATGAGGGGCGTCATAATCCGGTCGTATACCTGTCTCACAGGTGGAGGCTCCTCGAGGACTATCACCACGGGGCTTCTTCTTTTATGCTCTATTATATTCCTCCTGAGGTGTTAATCCTCTTAGCCACGCGAGGTTCTCAACTTCACAAGTTGCGCAACACGACTATAATTATATGTTCGGTAACAAGCAGTGTATTCATCATAATCTCTCGTTCTACGAGAGAAAAAAAAACATCAATAGAGAATTCCCGAGTCGATCATTCACCGCGATCATACGTCGTGCGATTAATTGCATTCGCGTTGCGACGCGATTGATAAATTATTCACGCTCGAACGATCACGGATTGAGTAGTTGAGACAATACAGGAGTGGAGTTGTATAGGTGTTTGCAGATTGGCTCCAAGTGGTATGGTGAAGACGGAGACTGCAACGAGAGAAGTCCGAGATTGGGCGTGTAGAAGCGTTTTAAGAGCCTCCGTGATGTGCAACCGGAAGAGGATCGCTAACGAGGATCGCCCACGCCCATGATTTGCATTGCCGAAGGCTTTGTTCGGTCTACGTTAGCTGCGAAAGAGGACTGGTGTTTCTTTTTCTACGAGTTCGACTATCCTTCGTGTCATAGGGACTAGGACTTTAAGGGGGAGTGGAAAAAGCTCTCGTGCCGGTACGTGAACTCGGACGAGACCTCGGCGTTGCGACTGCCTCGCGAAGGCACTTGCCGTCGGATTGCGAGCGTTATTGTATGCTGATGGAGCGCATTCATCGACTTTGGACGAATGGGGGACTGGCAATTTTTGCATACAGCGATTAAATCAATGGCAGATCGCTAAATCGGATCCTAAAAAACGTGGCTAAGTATAGTCGCTGCCAAGATCGACAAGTCTCAACATCTGACGCGTCGAGTACTTTGCAAAGTGTGAAAGACGTGGCGGATCAATGTTGATCAAATTAGGAACATCCTTCTCAGTTTTTCTCCAAAATTAATCGCTTCGCAGTGACCGCAATGATGTGACCAAATGATACTCGCTAATTGCCATTTTCACGGACGATTTCAGTCTGTCAAACCAAAGGCAATTCAGCCTTTGAAAGTAAAGCAACTTCTGAGCCAAAAGAAAGCCGGAATAAGATCCATTTTTGGCACGAGTCGAAAGTCATTGCGGAGGTGAAATCAAGGTGGCTCGATGGAACGTGCAATCGAAGAAAAGTACGTGTTCAATGTGTGACTTACCCTGTCATACTGGTGGGTCGCAGTAGCAGCTGAGAAGGGTTGAAAAGGCGCCGGCCTCGCGGGACTGTGATGGGCGGCGTGAGGATTCGCGTGAGGATGTGTGTGCGCGGCGGCATGGGGATGCGTCGGATGTGGGGGTGGTGGTGGCCTCTGATAGAGGTAAGGATAATATTGATACATCACCTCGGAGCAGCTCATCACACCCCCCGGGCCCGGCACCCCAGAGCCGGCCTGGCGACTGGCGTACCCGAACGTTGCACCACCACCTCCGTAAACTCCACCGTCACTCTTTATCTCGTCCTGAGGATTACTCGCTCGCCGCGTTAACTCCGTTTTCGCACTCTCTCGATTCACTGCGTTCTTTCACAACCGAGTCACGGATAACTTCGATTGAGTTCGATGTATCCCTTGCTGTGAGAAATCTCTCGCCGCTACTGGAGGTCAGCAAACGATCATAGTTTTCAGTTGTAACGAAACGCGGCTGGATTCCAGCGAGAAGCCCACTGAAGCCTCATGAAAAGCCCGGAGTCTCTGTCATCCCAAGTATCACCGTTGTGATTGCTTGGTTGTGACTTTTCCAATCAACTCAGCTGCGATCACTGATTCTTTTGGGTTGCTGATCCGACGGCGTGACTTGCACCCACGTGTGCACCGGATCACTCGCTGACAGCAACGAAAAGGCCTCCAAGAGCGGAGATCCAGTCGAGTGTGGCTAGATTGGCTGATTGCGCGATTGCAACGTCGGTTGGATAGCAACTATTCAACGCTGTCGATCAAGGTTTATCGGAGTGTCTTTATTCCTCTGTCCAAATCTTCTGGTGTGATATCACTAGCCCTGTATGACGTGTGGGGTCTTGGATCTTGTGCTAGGATGTATGCCTTGCTCAGGGTTCTTGTACTAACACAGCAGCAGAACTGCCCCCAAGTATTGCCGATCAAACAGGACCCAAACGGTTGAACGCGTTGAGTTGCGACTCGCGTTGGCGGACAAACGGGATCATTAGAATGTAACACACACACGTTAATCCATAGGCCTCGATCTGGCGGGCCGTTTTTCTCCAATCCTGCGAATGTTACGCGGTCACAACGTGCAAACCAAGCCCGAGGTTGTTAATGCACGCAAACGTCACGGGGACACAAGTACACACACACATACACATGAGACACAGAGTCGCGCACGAATACACAGGTACACACACACGGTATTCTCGTATGTACGATAATTCCCACAGGGAGTAAGAGAGAGCTGGTATAGCGTCTCTGATGGGCAAACACGGACTGAACGAGGATCCCGGTGTCACCCTCTCCCACCGACCTGTGACTGTACACGTAGGTCTGTCCTTCTCCGCTGTCTCTCGGCTCGCACCCCTGCTATCTTTTTCTAGCTTGGAGCCTCTAGCCGTCCGGGGGGAAGGCCCTGTATCTTTTTTCTTCATTCTTTTCGTCCTCTTCTTCATTCGGGTGCTGGCTGGTTGGTCGGCGAGCGAGCTGCCCCCGGCAGCGTCATCGAGGGTCGAGGCACATAGGCAGATACGATTAAACGGGAATGGAGAGCGGGATCGAGACGAGGATCGAGAAATGCGGCGAAAGGGAGTGAGAGAGAGAGAGAGAGAGAGAGAGAGAGAAAAGGCTTGGTGATCGGAGCGAGACGGGAGGATGAACGCAAGAGGGAAAGAGAGGCATGTCTGTTCGAATCTCGAGGGGGGTTAGGCGAAGGGAAACGCCTCCTGGCAGTGCCACGTCTGGCCAATCGGCTAAAGCTACGTGAACGTCCAATGAACGATCTCCTGCTCACCGTAGACCCGACGCCCTCGCCTCTTCCCGTGACTATCATCTTCTGTAGGTATTGATCCCGCAATGAACCCCCCGGACTACCCACTGCCACTGACGGTCCCGAGGTCGCCACACCACCGCCGGATAAACCCGTATTAAGAAGTTCCCGCTTCGCTAGGAAGCATCCACCTTCATTCATTCCCTCTTCCTCGCCATCGTTCGCGTCCTTAGCCTCATCCTCGTCGACCTTCAACATCGTCCTCTTCCACAGGCGACCTCCCCTCGCATATTCTTCCATGTACTCGTTCTTTCGCCAGCAGCGGGTTTCAGCCTTCTTTTCCTATGCATCGTTCTCCACCGTTCGTTTTTCAATCTGTCCGCGTCTCGAAGCTTCGTGTGCCTGGCGCACAATGACTCCTAATGCTGATATCAACGTGGGAGACGCTTGCAGTACGGAACTATCGGAGGGAGGGAAGAAACGAGGGAGTTGGCTGCTCAGGCACCATGGCACAACCCAGGCGGGTTCTGCCTTAATGAGTCTTAATTAACAGTTCCGCGGTGTTTCACGAAACCTTCATTTTCTCCGAGTACATTTTGCTAACGCCCGATCTACGCCGAGAGGAACCACGGACTGAATAACCTCCCGGCCCAGTTGTGCCTGCGGAATTCGCTTTGCTCGTTGGATCTGATTCTGAAGGAATATGTGCAATCGCAACGATCCAGTAGAATTGCTCTTTGCGGGAATGAGATTCGTGTCGGTAACCCTTCGTTGCAGTGCCATATTTGAAAAGTTCGCCTTAGACTTCCAAAAATCGTCGCTCGGACATGTACGCGAATTAACGCGCGAGGTCCACCGATTCATCCTATGTGGACTTGCAAGTATCGAAATATCTGGCTATTGGGGATTAATAACGCCGGAAGTTAAATGTCACGAGAGCAGCGTCTAGGAAGAGCACAACGGCTCAAAAACTAGGCATGACTCGTTGATGTTCTTTTTTGTCTTATTTAAAAAGAATATTCTCGGATTATCGTAAATGGATGTCAGTCGCATGTGTCGACTGCACTAAGCTGCCAATTTGCAGCTTAATGCAATCTTGAAGAAGGGGAATAGACGCAATGTTGATGGGGTATTCGGCACATTCACAAAATCCTTCTTGTGACTGTTCCAACTTGAAGCCTGCCTACACATTTAACATTTGAAGACGTAACGCCGGGTTACAAGGATGAAGACACTTTGTGTTCCAAAGAGTCCAAACATTACCAAACCTTACTGCTGTAGAACTGTGCTAATGAAAGTAAAGCAGTAGAAAAGGGACAAACGGAAGACTGAGAAGTTGGCAAACAAGAAGAAATTATTCTTACACATGGCTAGAAAAGATTCTCGAGTGGAAAACGTAACTCATCACCGCCTAGCCACCACCTAGTAAAGTGATGTTTCGAATCGCCATTAGCTAGCCGTCTTAGCGATTGACTACCCAGCCTTGTAACGCTTTGGTCCTCTAGTGACTGAACACAAAAAATTAGATGGTGACTAGATAGAAAGAAATGTCTCACGGCTGTATTATATTTCTGACCTAGCCATGTGCTAGTTTTCAGAGCTAGCGACTGGGAACAAAAAGTTAGGTGGTGATTAGATAAAAAAAAATGGCGGTTATTTATTTCTATTTTCGTCGTTTTTTTTGCACATTATTTACATCATTGGACCCTTTTACGATATTCTTCGTTGCTCATTAATTAAGATTATCATATTTGCGCTGTAAATATATTAATGGTTGAATTTTAAATTATCTCAGACAAACGCTTACGCCGTAACGTTGTTTCGATCCCGGGATCTCTGGGTGATGAGTTGTGACGCTGTCCACTGAGCCAGTTCTGCTTGTTTAATTTTTGAATTTTCTTATCGTCTACATATGTTACACTACACAATGTCAGATTATTGAAAAATGGGTGGATTAACAAATGTGAATAACATTATCGAATCAATGACTCAATTGCGTTCGCATTGAGAGCGATAATCGCATAGAATTACATAACCTTAAATTGTATTTGCCGATCATTTATTCCGGCTAGTGCGGCCGCAGTTGGGAAGTGTTGGCTAGGTCATCGCGAGATACCGACTTGAGGATTTTATTAATTCGCAGCGTCAACTGTAACTCCAGTTACTTAACCAACCATGAGCCTGTCCATGGAGACTAGAGTAAGGAGTGGACACAGCGAGCTTTAGAAGTGGACACGAAATCGGTACCTCTTGTGGCGGCGCTGCGTTCGAAAACATCCAAGTCATATATATATATATGTAGATCAAAGACACTGCTAACGGACGTGTGCCACATATTTCAAAAGCATCTTGAATTCATTTTTTCTCCAAATTCTAAGTTTTACTTCGTTTAATAAATCCTTACTTATTTCCAGATATACATAAGAATAAAATGAATGATTTACCTTGCTTATCGAAGGAAACGTTGAATAAAGAAATTCACCAAGTCTAAAGAGATTTTTGACACTTTATAAATTACGATTATGACGGGAGGCCATGATGGAAATGGGAAAGAGCTTTGTGCTGCGCAAGCGCTGAACGATAATATACTGCTATTGGTGGATGTTACCGATCTTTGCGACGCTAGTGGCAGAACATAGAACTATTGAAAGAACAGTTTTCCAGTACGCTGGTACTACGTATTCTCCTATCCGGTGTCCACTCCTTTACTCTAGTCTCCATGAGCCTGTCGCTCGATGGAACTACACGTAGTCACATAACCACACTTTGTCATTTGTGACCAAAATCGGCTGGGCAGTGCCTAGCCAAGGGGTGCACAGCCGCAGTTAGCTGGCTAGGTCATGGCGAGATACCTACTTGAGAATTTTTGCATTCGCAACGCCATCTGTAACTCAAGTTGCTCAGCCAGCCATGAGTCATTCACTCGATGGAACTACACGCAGTCACATAACCTCACTTTGTCATTTGTGACCAAGATCAGCTGGGCAGTGACTAGACAAGGGCTGGATAAAAAAACATTCACAATATTACTAGCTCATAGGGAGCCAACCATTGGTCAGTTCGTATGAGCTCAATTGGGCGAGCCAGTTACTGGGTCGTAACTCAGACAGGTTAGCACAATTTCTACTCTGGTTGAAGAACCCGGTTCGGATCCCGGCAGCGTTTCACTTTCCGACGTTCTTTCCTGTCGCGTTTATGCAAACACACCAGTACCCGATGACAACCGAATTCCTGATAGGGCCTGGCTCAACGACCCCCCAGTGTTAATCCGTCTCGCGTTCGAGTAAATGAATGGGGCGAGGCGCCGGGAGAGTGAGTGACGTAAGGCAGCCGTCGGGAACACTTGACCGTATCAAATCGTGTTGCAATGTACAGCAGCAGCAGCAGCAGTTTAGTACCCAATAGCCGGTGCATGATCCTGTGTTTAATCTACGTAGCAGGTCCCGCAGAGGCTCAGGAAGGAGCCACCGAGGGGGAGAGCGCGAGTTGAATGGGAGATTTTGGGGTTGCCGTGCCGAATCCAATAAGCCCCGGACAAGCGTGACATGGGGCGATTCTCCCGAGCCGTTTTTTCGCCATCATCTCGGGAGACGAGCATCGGCCATTCACGGTCCGCTCACCCCGTTGGGCAACGGGCGCAAGCCGCCGATGGTTTGTTCCTCCACGTATACATACCGCCGGGGCAATGCCGCGGACCGGAGTGCTAGATAATGCCGAGTAACGCGGGTCGCTCACCCTCGAACCCCCACAACTCGATGGCTCGGTAGACGGCGAGAGATCGCACGTGGCTCCACTCGACAAAACACCCTGCCCGCTCTCCCCCTGCGCTTCCATCCATCCTCCAGTCTGAAGGCCCCGTTGATGCTAATAACCGGAGCATCAAATTTGCCAATGATATTATACGACTGGGGTGAGACGCGCGTACGAGCGCGAATGAATGGAAAAGTTGAGGCAATGCTGGGCCGCTCCTCTGGAGCATTCGGCCTGGCGTATCGAACCTTTGGATAACGGGGGCGCAATCATTGTTCGCTGGAGGATCGATGCTGGAGGGTTGCATCGGTCACGCGTGAATGCTCACGCAAGGAGCTCATTGACGGATTCCTGGATCTAACTGTTACCTAGACTCTGCAAAACGCCACGAATGTGGGGACTTTTTCGATCTGTTTGTTTTCTCTTCACTTAAGGATTCCTGTTCATTGAACGCGCCCAGAAAATTCAAGTGATATCACTGCAATCGCGAAAAAAGTGATATACCGAAATCATGTGGTTTGTTCGTTTTTCTGGAAGTTCCAGCCATGAACGTTTCAGTGCAAAGCCAGCGCTGTCGGATATCGCCAGAGAGATCCGATTTACGGGGGCAAATTGCTATCAAGAATTCGTCCCGCGCATCGGTATAGCGCTCGGGTATTTGCACGGCCTCTGTCAAGGCTACAAGGCACTCGTGGAGAGCGGCCGATCTCACCGCGATTCGAGGATCCAGGGCTATTTGGCGAAGGGACGAGGAGTGGGCCGCGGATGATGAGACCGCGAAAGAGATCGCCAGGCGAGGGAATCACGTTTTTTGACAGTTCGGCATCACCGCGCCTCGAGGGCTCTCACGAGAGTCCCACGAAACGAGCCAACTGCGAAACGATCAGGGGGTAGAGGGACAAAACGCGTATCCGCAACAGCGACTTTCTCGGGAATGTTGAAATAGCAAATTAGGGGATTCCACAAGATCCTTCGTCGCCCCCTTTTTCTTTTTCTTATCTGCCCTTCGTGTCTACTTACCCGGCCATTATTTACCTGCTTATTCCACTTGTTCGGCTGCGAAGTGCGCAAAAGGTATTTCGGCATTTTTCGACGAGTCGGTGATGATTTGCATCAGCTGCTGTGATGCGTTATGACTGGAACAATGACTGGTCCAGACACCAGCTAATGTGGCTGGACGTTCGAGGATCAGTTGGTGAGGGAGAAAATGCTGTACACGGATAGAAAGTAATCTGAAATAATTCCTCTTTATTTCCCAAGCTTTTCGAGGACTCGGTCCTCCCCCAACGACGTTACTAATATAGCAGCGATCGATTCAATTGACAATTTACGGCGGAAAGTTGGGAACAAAATATATATTCCGTTGTCGGTGATCGATCGGTACAACAGTTTTGATTCGGGCGATCAGGACAGCCGCGTGCGGGCACTTTCGTTTCGTTGTGATAAAGGAAAAGTGAATAGGGTTGCGACTTATGATCGAGACAATTACGAGACGAGAGATATCGAGATCTGCCTACTTGAGGGCTTCAACCTTCGCGGCTTGCTTCGCGCTCTCCTTCTTCTCGTCCTCACCCTCCAGGTACTTGTCCCACTTGTCCAGTCTGGCCTCGATCTCGGCGTCGGTCTCGACAATCCTGCAAAACAATTCGTCTTCAGATATCGACGGTCTGCAGCCGGAGGAGTACGGCTGTACCCACACTCAACAGAGTGGATTTTCCCTCAGGTAAAGTAGGTAATTGCCAACTGTGGGTAAGTTACCGACTGTAGATAAGTTACCAACTGTCGGTAAGTTGCCGACTGTAGATTAGTTACCAACTGTGGGTAACTTACCAACCGTGGGTAATAACGGAAAGTTTGATGCTTCGCGGGTAGAGTGTGATCTGAAGGCAAGGTGAATAACCGGGAGTGCTGTTATCGATGTATCGCTTACTTGTACACTTGTACTTGGTCTTGCCGTCCCAAATCTCGGCGGAGAGCTGTCTTTGAGCAAACCAACGACCATTCAACAGCTGTACGCACGCCTGGGCCTCGGCCGGTTCGCTGAAAGTCACCTGTGCCACTCCCTCGGGATTTCTCTGCAAAGAAAGATCTACCGATGGTATCTGATTTTGCTCTCTCCCTCACTCTTCCTTATTTTCAATAAGCCTCCCTCGCGGCGCACATTACCAACGATAAGATCTCTTCAGCATCCAACATTGTGATCTGTTCAACCTCCAACATTGAGGGATCTTCAACATTATCAACTGGTGACTCCAACTACAAGGTCTTTCGCGGGGCAAACGTCGATAAGTGGAACGTTCGTGCGTTTGAAAAATACCAGGATTTTGTCTACGAAGAGAATTATCGCTACGGCACTAACTCCAGCTCCGAGAACGCGATAGACCATGGCGTTGCGATAGATTAAAGCCAACGTATTCCGCAGTTGCGGATCGCGAAGGAGGTGTTTTTTTGCGCGCCACGAGATTTCTATTAGTATATGATTGACAAAGGAGGCTTTATTGCGGTCAAGGTCAATTTGTGAGATATTAAGGCAGCTCCGATTTGCATCGATTCGTTAGATCGCGCTGCCGGCCAATTCACAGACGATCACGAGGACCCTCGTCTGCTCCGACGAATGATCGGACCGCCACGAAAGGACATCTCTCGTGCTTGTACATTGGTGAAAGTTCCGTTGTAAAAATGGCACAAAGGTCCACGCGCACATTTCGCCTCTCTCCACAAGCTACTGACAATGAGAGAGAAGGACCGGGCCACTAGGTCTCATGTCCAAAGTAACAAAAACGAGCTCTAACCCTGAATCGCTAGTTTGGGAGGTTGGGGTGGACCGGGGCCACATGGGGGCGAGCCCAGTGATGACGTTCCGTCAAGGTTCGAACGATCGCGAACAGATACTCTTCGGGAGGCTTCTTTCAGCACGAGCATTATGTATCTGGTACACGAGACGATTGGGCTTGCGACCTCGGCGGCGTTTGCCCGCCGCGATCCGCCGAAATAATAAAAGGAGTCGAGGAGGACCGACCGGAGCAGGAGGGGGGGGGGGCACTAGGAAAGAAGTGGGAACGAGAGTAAAAAAAAAAAAGAAATATTCAACGAAGATAAATCAGTCAAAGGGGTTACGACCCAACCCTATAAATTCGTCTCGGTACCACTCCCCAGTCGCGTCGCGCCTCAAACCGTGAATCTATGCTCCAATGGCGAACCGTATTCCAGCGCGTTTGGCAGCGAGGCAATTTTCTTTGTGGAACACGTTTCGTCTCCGCGTTCACACCCGTCTCGGAGTATATCGTGAAAAAAATAATGGTAATTGAGTTTCCGTGGAAAACGTCGGAATGATTGATGGTGAGGAAGCCTGGAATAGTTGGCAAATCACATGATCCCGTAGCAATGATTGGAGTGGAATGCTCACATGGCAATGCTTGGAGGGCAATGTGCTCTCACAGCAATGGAAGTTACCGTAGACCTGAAGTCCCAAATCTGATGATGATGTATGTATTACGCATACATTGATTATAAACTTCGACAATGTTTTACATGCACGGTATATTAAGGGGAAATACCACCAAGTTTATGATGTTCAAATGCTTTGCAATGCAGCGGGAATTAATTCTTTTTAATTGCTAACATTTTGTTTGGTCGCTTTGGACTGAAAATCCCTCAAACGTTTTTACGAATTCTTGTTAAAGAGTCACCTCAATTGGCAAAGAAAAGGCTTTGGTTAATGATGTAAATGACGAAATAAAAAATGAACCAAAAAATGGATGCATTTCAACGATGCAAACTTTAGCCTTCACCATGCTGGCACGAACAATCATATGGAGAGCTGGAAGTTGAATAAAAAAATTCAAGAACTTTGATGTAAAACTACTATCGGTTTTTAACCCTTCGAGTGCACACTGGGTCGTTTTGATCGTACGTATTTAGTATTTTTCAACGTATTTTTCAACGTATGCCTCACTTTGAACGAATGTTGTGGCATTTAATTTTCGTTTTCGTCAAAAATAAATTTAGGGCCATAAAATATGGGTAATTTACTACAAAAAACGTCTCTCCAAGAAAAAAAAAACAATTCATAGTCACCGGAATACAACGATTTGAAAAACGCCTTGAGTCAGATTGAACCAAGATGCACTTATAGGTTGGCGGCGGAGGTGTGCACTCGAAAGGTGAAAATATAGAAAAAAGCGTATAAAAAAAATTTCACGACTGTTGAAAATAGTAACATGAGATTGAAGAGATTTAAATCGTTGAAATGCAATGATTTTTTTTTCTTTTTTATTGCTTGCATTTGCTTTTTCCTGTTTTTTGCTAGGATAATCTCTCAGCGCGTTTGCGGAAAATTCTTCGAAAACAATTGCCCGAATTGCAATTTCTCTAAGACAATTTCCCGAATGAACAATTTCTCGATTACAATATCCTGAATGGACGATTTCCCGAATGGACACATTTTTTGTTTGGGTTTGTTCGGATTTATTTGGGTTAAATATAAACAGAAAAAATAAAAGTATTATAGTGAAATAGAAAAAAAAATGGAAGAAAAAAGAAACAAAAAAAATTAAGAAAAAATGGGGTCAGAACCCACCACGTTCACGTCGTTGATTCTGGGTTATGCTAAGTGTGGGAACGTATATTTCTGGCACCTGCTAATGCCGAAATCGAAATCAGGAAAATTAATGCAAGGAAAATTTGATCCGAAAAAATTGCATTCGTCGAAAATATTTTGTTTATGAAATGTTTCCTTCGGGAAATTGCCCATTCGAGGAATTATTCGTTCCGGAAATTGTCCATTCGGGGAACTGTCCATTCGAGATATTGTATTCGAGAAATAGTTCATTTTGGAAATTGTTTTTTGGGGAATTGTTCTTTCGGGAAATTGTATTTGAGAAATTGTTTGTTTGGGCAATTGTTATCAAGAAATAGTCATTTGGGCAATTGTTTTTCGAGAAACTTTCCGCAAAGCCTCTCAGCGATGTTTTACGATGCTTCCGGAAGATCTACAATTAAAATAGGCGAAAATTTTTGATATAACAATGATAAAAAGGGAATAAAAATATTGAAAAGAATGTTTCCAATGCCTGCCCCGAAACTGCGGTTTTCGAAAGTTTCGGAAAGCGTGCGGAAAGTGGCTTATTTCTCAACGATGCTTACTTTCCCGCACTAGTGCGGAAAAAATCGATTCATAGTTCACTTTGCCGCATTGATTCGCGAAAAAACGATTTTTTTCACAGTTGACAGGTTTTTGTTCTACGATTTTGGAGCGATTGAACAAACTTGAATGTAGCGAAATTCATGTGATATGAAACGTCAACTTGTCACAGTCGTATTTGAATATAATTGTTATTGGTTTTGTTGAATCTCAAATCCCACTTTCGACAAAGTCATTGCAAAAAATAATGTATGGGACATGTGCGAAAAAAAAACGAATTACATCGCGCGTGAGTTGCCGAATTCGCCTCGATTTATGGTACTCGTGTAAAATGCACCATAAGCCTTCGACTCACGCGGCAACTTCACGCGCGATGATGGCATTCGTTGTTTGTCACACTTGTAGCATAAATTACTATACCGTTGCATTCCAACGATGCAAATTTCAATTCAAAATTCGATTTTCAAAAGGGTGGTTCGCTGGTCGGTTGCCCGGAGCGATCTTTTTCACTGAAACCCTCCTCGATGGACCCTTCTCACATTTTAGGATCAATCCCAAACGGAAATACCAAACCGTTTCTTCATGTAGATATAAAAGACCGGAGAAATGCCGAAGGATTTCTCGGAATATTGTAGTATTTTCGCAATTAACATTTTAACGAGCGAAAAATCGGGAAAAATCTAGTCCACGTAATATCGCTAAATATCAATACTTTCCCAAAATCCCTGGTACATCTTTAGTGGTTTATGTCTAAATTCTAAAAACAACTTTTGGACCTTGCTCCTGTTCCAATATTAAAAACTGAAGAAATTCAACCTTTGAGGGATTCAGTGATGAAGATCGCTCCGGACAAATGCCAGTGATCCACCTCTTGGCGTTTGAAAAAATCGTGCATACTTTAAGGGGTCTTTTCACGTTAAAGGCTAAAAAAAGGCTATTTTCATGAACTTTTTTGATAGGTTTACATTATAGATATCGATTTAAAAGTTGTTACACTTAATAAATACACGATCGAAATACATTTTTTTTAATTTTCATGTATTTATGAAACTCAAACAAACTTTAAACGCGCTTTTCGACGGCTTGTTGATAAAATCTGTCTGATAAATCTTCGAAGCTACTGAACCGATCCTTATGAAATGTTAACTATATATTCTTCACAGCTATAGTTATAGCGCATATCAACAATTTTTTTAAATTTTGATATTTACGTTTTTTTTTTGCCAAAAACGGTGAAAAAAAAAACACTTTTTTTTTGTTTTTTCGAAAAATGTCCGCCATTTTGTTATTTTTGCATATATAAAAAAATCGTATGATATGCGCTGTAGCCATTAACATACTGAATCTAAAACCGTTTGATTTTTTTGTTTCGAATGATCTATCTCCGAGATTTCATCAACAGCGCAGACCTATGTCCTGATGTTTTGTCCTAATGTTTTAGGACATTTTTATGTCCTAAACATAGGAAAATGTCCTAATGTTTTAGGACATTTTTTTAACTACCATTTTCGTCTATAAATAGTGACTTGAATAAATAATGTTTTTTTAATGCATTTCGAAAGTGTATTGATTGAGGGGCTATACCAGTGTGACACTTTTAAAGAATCGATGTTTTTTTGCCTTTTTCGACAGTTTATACTTTCAAGAATATCCTGTAAAAAATTCAAGGCCGTATCTCTATCATTTTATCTTGCAAAAATCGATAGTTAAATTTTTAAACGCGTTTTTCTCGAAATGAGATTTTTCAAATTTGCTGATATCGTAACGCAAAGAGCAATTATCCGATTGACTTGAAATTTGAACTGAGTACTCTTGAATATATTTACTCTACAATGACGTAGGATATTTTCGATTGGATGAAAATTGACGATTTGGCATTGAAAAAATCAACCATTTTATAGGCAAGAAAACAGACTTTTTTCATAACTACGCCATTTTGTTAGATTTTGATATTTTTCGAAAATCCTACGTCATTGTACAGGAAATACCTTCTAGTTTAACGACATTTTTTCCTTTTTCGGTTTCAGCGACTCAATCGGCCGGAATCATGTCAGCAGTGGAGGAACTTTTTTTTGGCGCCTCCGAAGGCAGCGCATAAGTCGCTTGGATCTCAATATTTTTTTATGAAAAAATTATGTAATATAGGTGAAATATAGCCGAATATATTCTTAATTTTCCGAAACATTTAATTGAGTACTTTTCTTCCAAAAAATTCCCGAAATTCACCCAAATTTTCAGCGTTTACACTGGTATAGGCTCTTAAGGGGTTACCCCCACTTGCGATATTGAAAAAATCGATTTTTTTTATTGCATTTCTTTGAAGTATAAGTATCTGAGAATATGTCCTGAAAATTTCAAGTCGATCCGAACAAAATTGACTGAGATATGAGCGTTGAAAGAGAAGAATCCGTTGTGTAAACGACCGGCTAGTCTGCCGTCTGGCGCGCTCGACCCTCCCTCCGACCTTCAATGCATTATTCGATGAAAAGGGTCGTATACCTGGCATTCACAACGTTCATATAATAGACTGGAATTTATAAAAACGGGCCCGGAATAGATGACTCTATGTAAGTTTACAAAAAAAAAATATTTTCTTCGTGTAAACTGAAATTGAAACTTTAAACGCGTTTTTCTCAAAATGGCATTTCTGAAGTCGGTGACCAAGATTACTCGAACACTAATGAACCGATCTTCTTGAAATTTTGCAGGCTTATTTAATACATAAAAATGTAGTCTTTAATCGTTCAATTTTTTTTCGAAAAAAATGGCCGTTTTATAGCCGAAAAACGGCCGTTTTTTTCGTTAAAATCGAACCATTAACTTTGACTGTCCGCCATTTTGTGAAAAATGAATATTTTTTAAAATCCTTCGATCAAAGACTAGTTTATACTTATATTTGACGAAATCCATCCGCATTTTTTTTTTCAGATGATCCACTTCGCCGCATTGTTGGTCACCGCAAACCGTGTGTATAAAAACATTATTTCATTGACGGCCATTTGCCACTAAACAATGCTATATTTTTCAATAAAAAAATTACTGAAAGTTCTTCAAGATGTGTTCTTTAAGATGGTATATTGATCGATTAAAAAAGTTTTGTAGTTTTCTTTGAAAAAATTAATGAAAAAGGCCTTTTTGTCCGCCTTAAGTGCAACAACTTTTATATCAATATCTATAATAAGAACCTATCAAAAAAATCATGAAAACAGCCTTTTTAGCGTCTAAAGTGAGAAGACCCCTTAATGAGCCAACGGTAAATGTCCAATATAGTTGATGAAGCTTTTTTTTTTCTCAATGGACTTCAAAGTTCTCGCATCAGTTTTCGGCATAGCGTGATGGCGTTGCCCCTTAAGGAATGAATAACCAAACATTCCTTCGAGTCTTTCGCGGTTACCATTCGCAATTCTTCAGTAATTCAAGCGAATAAAATATCGAATTGAAAGTACGCCGGGAGCCACATGCAACGGTCATATCGGTCTGAGGCGCCGATTTCGTAACGTTCCCAGCGTATAAAGCACAATTTAAGCGTGACGCGTGACTCGCCCGCGAACACAAAACGTGTTGGACCTCGCGGGGATTTCCGAGCCTCGGCCCGGACTGGAGTCTCGAGACTTTTCGAATTAGGATCGTGCAAGCCCGTGGAGGATACCGAAGAGACTTCGCGATTCTTTTTTTATCATGAAACTTACATCATCTATCGCGAATGCGTGCTCGCCCGGGAGTGAAGCCATTGCTCTATCTGACAGCACTCGGATATACGAACGATTTTTATTTTCATCATAAACGTCCGGTCGTCTGTGGTCGGTCGCCACAAATTTTCTATGGTCGCAAGGAAAATTTGACTTCCCGTGCAGAAATTTGTTGGGGAAGCCCCGCATCCTACCACATCCCTATAGAGATTTGATAAGGACGCCGCACGCAGGGATTTCACATTGGAATCCAAGTGAATACCGCGCTGTTTCCCAATTCACGTCGTTTGAGATTCCTTATTTGATATTCTCAACCGGAGTTTTTTGGATCTCCCACAAAGTTGTTACGCATTATCAACTGAGAAATTCAAATTCAAATTCAAAATTTATGTTCCTAATTGCATTTCGCAGAAAAGTACGTACGGAATTTCTGATTAATCGAAAACTCATAATTTTATGAGCAGTTTTATGAGCAATTTCATGAGCAGTTTTAATAAGCAGTTTTATGAGCAATTATTAAGCAGTATTAAGCAGTTTTATGAGCAATTATTAAGCAGTTTTATGAGCAATTTTATGAGCATAATTTTATGAGCAGAACTTATAATTTTATGAGCAGTTATAACGAAATTTTTCACTGAAAATTCAATTCTCAAGTTCAAATACCTACAACTTTTGAATAAAACAATATTTTTTTAATTCCGTACGTACTTCTCTAGGTATTCTAATGTAGATTGACATTTTTTGTTTTTTGTTCTAGATAAAAAATTATGGATGCTAAATGTCACGCCGCGGAGCGTCTAAAAAAGTTAACAAAAGAAAATATTAGTAGTCGGCCATTTTGTACATCGAAAAAAAAACATATATATTTTCTAACAGCTTGATATTCATACTAAATAGATGTGCAATTAATTTTATGAGTGAATCACTTTTTCATACGAAAACAAATTTGTTAAATTCGCACATGATTTTATACCCGTTACGGTGGCCTAACGCCTAAGTTAAAGGCCACAAGTTAATTCTCCTTTCAACTATACCAGTGTTTCTCAACGTTACAAACTATACGGGAAAAATTATATACGTAGAGATAGCAATGAATCATTTTTGTGAAGAAAAACATCCCATTTTTAACCGACTTGAAAAAACAAAGGAAATTCTCATCTCGATCCTTCTATCGAAAAATTATGTTGAACTGGATAACATCATTTTTTTTAAGATAAAATATTTAAAAATGTAAAACATTGAAATAAATTTTTTTTAAAACTGAAATTCGAAAAATAATTTAAACATTGTAAAGTAAAAAAAAATACACTGAAAGCAAATACAGAACTGTTCTTTAATATAAACAGACATTTTTACGCCGGTGACAATAAATAAAAAATAAATATAAACACTTATCTATAATAATAATGATGTGGTTGTGTATCGACAGATCGAATGCAAATGTATAGAGCTTTACAGAAAATTAGTTTTCAGCTTTTGAAATGTTCCATGTTTGGCACTGACAACTTTTTTTGTATACAATGAAGAATAATGTAAATATCAAAAATATACAAAAATATTTATTTTTATATTGTCAGTTTTTTCTGTCAAGACGGTTTCATTTTTCGTAATTCTTGCAAAAAGAAAATTCCAGAAAATTTCAAAAATTTCCTGACTTCACCCTGATTATTCCAGGAGGCAAGAAATTCCCTTAGTTTGCCCGATTTTCCCTGTTTTCCATATGCGTAACAACCCTGTCCAAAAAAAAAAATTCTTTCGTGATCTCGCGCACAAAATTGTTGGGGGTTCCAAGATGCACCCACATCTCTATAGGGATTTGCTAGGGAAACCGCACGTAGGGAGTCCTCATTGGGATCCAATTGGATTCTGCACCGTTCGCCGAAAAACGCCGTTCTAAAATCCTTACCACGTTCGAATCGAAAATATGTGAAAAGTCACGAGAAAAAACTCGGCGTATTGAACCACAACCTGCACGTTTCGTGAGCGTCTGCGTGTGCGGTGACATTATGTCGAAGTACAGTTAAATAAATAACAACCTATAAGTGCAGTGGATTTTCGGTGATGTGATTCAAATCGATTTTTAGGAGATACTTTTGTTAACGAATTATACTATTTCGAGTTTTTTTTATTTTTATTTTAAGATAAGATTTTTTAAAGATTTTGAGATAAGATTTTTTTAAGATAAGATTTTTACTTTTTTGAAATCCACTTATTCGATATATCTAAATATTTTATTTGAATCCTCCAGGATTCAAATTTTAATCGTCCGTTCAGATGGGGAATCCCGATAAGAATCCAATGTACGGATGGTGTTGAAGTTTGCATCGTTGGAATTCAACGAAAGTTCCTTTTTGTATTCTTATTTCCTGATTCGTATTATTGTTTAAAATGTTTTTTGCAGATCAATATTGTCGATCTCTAAATAAGTATCTTAAACAAATGATTCAGCTATTTTGATCGGTAGAATCTTTGCAAACAAAATTCGAGCGATTCAGAAAACTCAAGGGCCTACATCTACCTGAAGGCCCGAAAAAAATGGCCAAATCACGATTTTTTAAAGAAACGGTTGGTGAAAAAGAAACGCATTTTTTCAAACACAAAGGTACATATGTTGAGACTTAAAAAAAATTACCACAAAATACATAAAAACCTGGTCGCCGGCAGATGGTCCTGGTTTTCAAAGTCGGTGGACATGATATCCCGAGAACAATTTGATGGATTGTTTCCAAATTTACAGGCGATACGACGAGGCACATTTAAAGGTCGTTGGCGATCTTACTTTTCGAAAATCGATCTTCATTTTTTATTAGTTACGTACAAACGACGACTTTCATCATATATTTTGTATGCTCCAGTTTCAATTCGTCACCCCTTTGCTAAAAAAAATAATTTGAAAAATCAACGATCGTCAACGACTCGTATTTGTTGTTAACTTGAATAACCCGTTTGGTTTTTGGATTTCGGATGGACCGTTTAAGCTGGAGAGTGTCCACCGCCAAACATCGCGAAAAAATGTGATCCTCTGTGCTGGCAGCCAAGTATTTGTTCTTTTTCTGTATTTTTTAGTGATTTTTTCAAAGGCTCTCAATACATGTCCCTTTGTGTCAAAAAAATACCTTTCTTTTTCACCAACCTCCGAGAAAAGAAATCGGAATGTGGCAATTTTTTAGGGCCTCTAGGTAACTAGAGCCCCTCAATTTTAACCGCATTCCAATTATGCAAACTTCAGTCTCATATGTACGAACCCATTGGATCCTATGCGATGATCTCTACGACAATTTCTACACGCGTTAAAATCCCAATTAACGAGCGACCATTTGCTTTCGAATAACATCGAAAATTCAGCAGACTTGTCAACCACAAAACCGTTTTTCATTTTTTCCCCAAGACGAATCGTTTCAGGGTACCCGCAAAAATTTTACGTGAAAGTTCTGAACGCTACATTCATGAATTATTTCGTACTTCCAATTCAAAGGGTTGAGAGACTAATCGTCTGTTTTCCAGTCGCTGCAGCCGCCTAAAAATAGCGGAATACACCCCAAACATTCAGCCCTCTCACTGGCACCTGCTGAATCTTTCTCACCAATGTTTCCCGTCCTCTTTGCTTCGACGCCAGCGAAGTGTAAATGGAGCATTGAGCCGTTTTATCTTCGGAACACAATAGCGCCATTTACGATTCCAACTGCGCGGTACTCCAATGAAACTTACGTCGCAGATGACGACTTTCTTGACGTCACCGCATTTGGTGCATTCGGAGCGTAAATCCTGCTGATACTCGAGTATAAGAGCGACGTCCTTGTCGAAGTCCTCGGGGCTGAACAAGTTCTTGATTATGACGACTCTCTCGCATTTCAGTGGCTCGCCACGCATTGGCTCGGGTCTCCAGTCAAACAGCCTGCGAACACATTAATTTTTGCGGAGCAAGTAGGGCAACGATTAATCGCTCGGAGAAACAGCGAAAAGGGGGAAAAGAGAGAGAGAGAGAGAGAGAGAGAGAGAGAGAGAGAGAGAGAGAGAGAGACGCCCTTCTTCCCGTACCAACACTTGGTACTTGTGATACGTTGGAATACTGCGACGTTGTGCACTTCCAGGGGGGAATTTTACCACGTACTTGCAGTAAGTACACGGACCATATCATGTTACGATGATATGCCATAAATCTCGTTGCTCGTATTTTCTTGCGCCTTTGACGACGCTGGATTCTCCCCCCTCCCTCCGCCCTCTTACCGCTGCATCTGATTCGTTCTTGTGACTGCGCGAATAGCCATTAATTCACCGGGAAATGACAACCTCTTAAGACTACGTGTGTGGCGGACCACGTAAGTGCAAACTCTCCCAAGCAATGATGCGCGCATTATATGGTTGCACGCATCAAAATGCGTATGACATCGCAAAATACATATATATGTATGTACGTGTGTATATATATATATATATATATATATATATATATATATATATATATATATATATATATATATATATATATATATATATATATATATGTATATATATATGTATATATATGTATATATACATGTATATATATATGTATATATACATGTATATATATATGTATGTATATATATAAACCGACACTGGAGGATCGAGGTTCGGCTCCAGCGGTACTTCAAGTCGAGCAGCGTTGTCGCGCATGGCCGATACTCGGAGCGGTGACCGCTTAGCCGTGCACCGGCTGGCCAATACTTCTGAGACCTTGGTGTAGATACTTTAGTCCAGTCGTGCTGTCACTGAAAAAACCCCGTTACCGAAAAAAATTTGAAGAAGGCCAGACAGGTGATTGTTTGGGTGCCGCGGGTGCTAAATCCAAGTTTGCCTCAAAATCGGAGTGAAGAGATTTTTTAGGGGATGAAGAGGGATGGGGGATTGGTGCCAAAGTAGAACCCCTACGAGGTCGGTGCCGTGAGACAAAATGTTCAGAAAAATCCGGGCTTTAGTTTTGTCCACAGCGCCGAAGTCGTGGAAGTTCATGATGGGGGTGAAAAAGTAGGGTAAAATTTAGAAAAATCAGTTTAAATTCGATAACTCTTTAGGAGAAATGCGTAGACTCTTTGTTCAAATGGGAACGTTGTAGCCCTTGAAAAGATGCGTCGATAGAGTATTTGATCGACACTCTCCGATAATATCATCACGTTAATAAAAAATGTTGAAATACCAAAAAAAAAATTGTTTATTGAATGACTAAAAAGTAATCGATTTTTCGGGTATGGTTTGAATGTACTAAATGTGAAGAATAATTTTCTCTATATTTTCGTTTCAATGGACTACCCGTGAATTTGGATTTTCCAACCCCTCTCGGGGGTTGAAAAATTTTTAATGAAATTCTGGGGAAACTATTGACCGCACGAATTCGCCGCCGTGGAACAATTTGTAGCTTGAACCCTCAGCTACATTTTTGTCCACGGCGCCAAACTCGTATCTGTTTATTTTCGGTCAATAGTTTTCCCGGCGTTTCATTTTGAATTTTCAACCCCCGAGAGGGGTTGGAAAAAGCAAAATTCAAGGGTTGTGCATAGGAACGAAAATATAGAAAAAATTATTCTCTAGATTTCGTACATTCTAACCATCCCCGAAGAATCGATTGTTTTTGAGTTATTCGATAAACAATATTTTTCAATACATAAAAAAAAATGTTGGGGGTGAAGATATTATCGGAGAGGTATGATCAAATACTCGATCGACGCGTCATTACAAGAGCTACAACGTTCCCATTTGAACAAATATTGTACGAATTTTTCCTGAAGAGTAATTGAATTAAAACTGATTTTTCAAAACTTTACCCCACTTGTTCACCCCCAAAATGAACTTCTACGACTTCGGCGCTGTGGACAAAAATAATGCCCGCATTTTTCTGTCCATTTTGTCTCCCGCCGCCGATCTCTTGGGGGTTGTAGTTTGGCATTCATCGACCCCCATCCCCTTTCATCCCCTAAAAAACCCTACACCCCGATATTTAGGCAAACTTGGATTTAGCATCCGCGGCACCTACAAAATCACCTGTCCGAATACTATCCTTCTTCTAATTTTTCCCGTTTCCAATATACAGCACGACTGTACTACTTCGTGTAGGTACAATCTCAAGACGGCCGCCGACGCAAAGGACCTCATTTCCTTTTTATATTACTATATCTAATTTTTTTCACAAATTTCAATTGTGGATCTTCAGAGAAGCATCTTGAAAATTAAGTGAAAGTTTGCATCGTTTGAATGCAACGATAATTAATTCTTCTCAAATACTCGAATTTTGTTTGCCAACTCGGGCTACCAAAATCGCCCAATCGTTTCTACGTATTCTTATTATAAGTTGACGATTTCAATTTGCAAGGAAAAAGGCTTTGGGTCATAATAAAAATAGGGGAAAAGAATTATGTTGGAATTGGCATCGTTGGAGCGCAATGAAAAATAATTATTTTTTATTTCTTCCGTTTTTTTTGCCGATAACATTCAAGAATAAAGCCTCACCTCACACACTCGAGACGTCATAGCACCAATAAAAGATTCGCACAATTCTATGACAGATTTTTTTCCCGCAATTTTTGCGACGCTCTAAATTGTCCGCATATTAACATTCTTTTCTCAAAAACGACACGTTCGAACTTACGAAAACTTGGAATTTCAACAGCGTATCAAAAACGTACCGAAAAAAGCTCATCATTACAATCATTACCCTTTAAAATTCGTCGGTAAAAAATCCTCCTTCCATCATCATTATCATCGTCAGTATCCTTACAATCGGTATCCCCCAGCATTAGTCGGTGCAGGTCTGCTCAAAGGGAACGTCGCGGCTTCTCTCACCCGCTCGAGGAGCTATACGAGCGCCGGATCTCGGGCACCACGCACAGAGTGCGGCAACTCGAGACACACTCGACCGCGAGACAGCAATTACGCGCGATAAATCGACTCGCGATATTGCCGTCGCTTATACGAAACCAACTACGAGTATACGCGCCGAAATAATTAATACAACATCGCGCTCGAGCGAAATCGTCGCGCCGTGTCGAAAAAAATGGCAATAATAATTAATAATCGAAACGTATGAAAGAGAGTTGGGAAAAAAAAATACACGCTATGTAAAACGGCGCGGAGGAATTCTTGGCCTCGTTGAAAGCGCGTAATTATTCCGGGGCTCGAAATAAACGTCGCTGTGGGACGCTAATTAGTCGGCTGCGGATGCACACGAGCTTTTATCCAAGGACCGAATAAACTGGGGATGCCCGATAAAAATATCTGTGCAGACGGACACTTTAATTTCGCCAAATGTACGCGTGTGAATACATTTATGAAGGTGTGTGTAATTTATGATGTATTCAAACGTCTGTATACAGGGTGATCCAATCGAAGTTAGTCACACGAAAACACCTATAAATATTGATTTTAGACGAAAAAGTAAGATACAATTCGAATGGTTCGTCAATGTCTACATTTTGGTAGGCCGAGATCTTTTTTCCAGTCGTGGTATCAACGTGATTTCAAGGTCATCTTCACTTTTTTAAACGGAGACCCCCATTTTTATTGCCTTCGAATGTAGAGCACGAAAAAACGAAACCAATGACCCAAAATAGCATGACCTTGAGATGACCTTGAGATACCAAAAAAATTGCAACACGGTGATTGGAGCATGGCAAGCAAAAAAGGCGGTGGTTTCAGACGCAAATGATGTTTTTATTGCATGAAATGATCTGAAATTTATCCATTAACGGCGTCGATATTGAAGTTTGCATCGTTGGAACACTACGAGAATAATTTTTTTTGTTATTGCCATTTTTTTTTGGCGGATCAAAGCTACGGAATACTTTTGTCTTTCGATCCTCGTTAGAAACCTACAACTCAAACCTACCGAAGACAATTTTGGATAAGAATGAAAATAGAGAAAAAAAATTAAATGAAAAAGCTTCTTCATTGCGTTGCAACGATGGAAGCTTCAGAAACTTTAACCGCGATACATTTAACAACGCGATTTCTGAATTATTTTTGACGCTGCAATGACATAGCAAATTTGATGATTGCAATGAAATAGCAAAATTTTCGCCATTTTTCCATTCGTTGCGATTTTTTGCAAATTTGCCAATTTTTGGTAATTTCAAGGTCATGATATTATAGATCATCGATTTTGTTTTTTTTTAACACTTTACATTTAAGGTCAATAAAAAAGGCGTTTCCCTTTAAAAAGGCAAAACAATGATATAGGTAATTGGTTTTTTTTGTCCTCTACATTTAAGGTCAATAAAAAAGGTGTTGCCCTTTAACAAATGAAAAAATGATATAGGCCACTGTTTTTGTTCTTTTGTGCTCTAAATTTAAGGTCGATGAAAAAAAAAGATGTTTCCCTTTACAAAAGTAAAGAAATGATTTTATAGGTAATTGGTTTTGTTTTTTTGTGCTCTACATTTGGGGTTAATAAAAAAAAAGGTGTTTTCCTTCAAAAAAGTGAAGGTGACCTTGAAACCAGGTTGACACATCCATGTGAAAAAAAATCTAAGGCCACCAAAATGTAGACGTTGACAAACCATTCTAATTTTGTCTCTGACTTTTTTGTCTAAAATCAATATTTGGAGGTGTTTTTGTGGGGCCAACTACTAAAGTCACCCTGTATATATATATATATATATATATATATATATATATATATATATATATATATATATATATACGCACACATACACACACACGACATTATCTCGTCCCACCGTCTTTTGATTCACGAGCCACTCACTCGCCAGCCGGGCATCTTTTCTCCCCTTTCCGAGAGAAAGATAAAACGCAATTGGTCTTCCCTTTGGTGTTTGTAAATGCTAAATGCGAGTACACAGTGGGCATGTTACGCGAACGAGCCGGAAAGAACGGGCGAGAGGGAAAGAATGAGACGACTGAGCGAGGGTGAGCGAAACAGAGACAGAGAGAAAGAGAAAGAGAATAAAAGAGAAAGCGAGAGAGAGAGAGAGAGAGAGAGAGAGAGAAGAGGATGAGACGTGCTGTGGAAAAAAAAGTAAGAGATACATCTTTACGATGAGAAGAACAAACTGCTGATGCACACCTACATGCGCATACATACGCACGCACACACGAATGTAAGGAAACGCACGAAGCAGGAAGGGTTCCATTCCCTGGGGTACCGCATGAAAAACCATGAGATATACTCCCTTCCGACTTCAACCAGTCGCAGGAGGTACACATTGATAAGGCGAGAGCGGAAGGTCGTAGATCTTCGGGCTTGTGCATCATGGTGGCGCCCTTTTGGTTCGAAGCGAATGATATGTGCATTAAATGTGCGAGGGGAAGGGGGGGGGGGGAATTTCGCAGCTGTGCCAGAGAGCCCACCGCACCGGTTAATCGGTGTGTGCACCACAGCTGCATTTACCAGGACGCGTAACAGCTCGAAGATCGCGAGAGAGAGAGAGAGAGAGAGAGAGAGAGAGAGAGAGAGAGAGAGGCGGAAACAAAAAGAGATAAAAATCGGGAAAAGAGAGGCGGAGAGAAAAAGCGCAAAAACCGCAGAGAGAAAGAGAGAGAGCACAGTGAACGCCATGCAGTCTGCTTGGTCAGCGTCTCGGTGACTTACGAAAGACGCATTTTGCTCCGGTTTGATGCTTGGTTATTGCGAACACGTGAATTAAGGCTACCAAAAAAAATCAGCGAGTATAACTCATCCGAAACCTACAATTTTGCAATTTTGTTTTGCTCACTGTGTATTTCAGCGGGCGAGTTCGCTTTTGGTACTTTTTTGGGTGCATGGCACAAAGTGCTGGGCTTGATAATGGAGCAGTCTTTTTTTTATTATTTTTTTTAGGGTAGCGTTGGTTGGGACACGAGTTTGAGGGAAGCCAAAGGGCGCTACGGATTCGCAAATTATTTCGGATGGAACTTACTTCTCCTGTATCTTCTTCTGGCGGTCCTTGTAATTTTTCTTTCGCTTCGGCTTCAGGCCCGGGTCGTACTGTCCCTTCATCTGGAACTTGGCCCTCTGGACGGCCAAAGTCTTGCCACGGAGGTGCGAACCGTCGAGAATCTTCAAGGCGAGCTCAACCGACTCTACCTGCAACATTCGGTCGAAAAAAAAACCAAGCTGTGTTGTACTGCGGGTCATTGAGAGCGCGTTAGACAATGATTTTTAGGTGGCGATCTATTGAAAGCCCTTGGCCACTGAAATAAAGGGTGGGACGCGATAAGTGTTTAGGTAGGAAAATTCGAGATCATTTTTTTCATTTTTAGGTGATGTGTAAGATGAGATTGATGTTTGCATCGTTGGAATGCAATGAGATTTTTTTGCTTGGATTTGTTTTTTTTTTTGGTTTTTCGCTATGAAAATCCCTTGAAGATTTTCAACGATGCTTGTTTGAAGAGCTGCAATTAAAATCTGGGAAGAAAATTGGATGTAATAATGAAAATAAGGATATAGAAATGTGAAAAAGAATTTCCGGTGCATTCCAATGATGTAAACTTCAATTTAGGTGGCGCCGCCTCCGCCTGGAGGATAATTGGCTGATTGAGACGGTCCCGTGCAGAAATTGTCGTAGGGATCCAATTGGATTCCCGTACTTGTCTTCACTTCCTAATGAGGATCCAATGGGATTGGATCCCTATAATAAAATTGGCATTGGATCCTTATACTGAAACGTCACGCTCGTACATTGGATTATTATCGGGATTCCCCTTTGGAATCCAATGTGCGAATCCAATTCGAATCCTAAAAGATTCCCACATTATCGATACGATATGATTATTCATGACGTTGAAGTTTGCATTGTTGAAACGCATCGAAAATCCATTTTTTTGCGGTTTCAGGCTACACAAATCACTCCAACGTTTTTTAGGATCGTCATTAAAAATCTACAACGCAAATTGGCAAGAAAATACTTATTTTAATAATGAAAATTAAGAAATAGAAGAAAAGAAACATTTCGTCGCATTCCGACGATGCAAACGGTCGGGGAACAGTGCAGAATCCAATGGAGCCCTATGTGCGATGTCCCTTACAAATCCCTTTAGAGATGTGGGTGCATCTTGGGCCTCCCCAACAAATTTAAGCACGGGATCACGGAAGGATATTTTTTTCGAGAGTCGAGAATTTCGAATGAAATAATCTCAAACGACGTCAATCGGGAAATAGCGTGGCCTCAACTTGGATTCCAATTAGGGATGTAACGACACTTGTTTTAGCCGATACGATACCGATACCGATACAATTTACAAGAAAACTTGATTTAATAAAAATTGTTCTTTTTGTACACTAACCAATGACCTAAACATTAAAAAGGTACTTAAGGGGCTATCCCAGTGTAACACTTTTAAAAAATCGATTTTTTTTGCCTTTTTCGACAGTTTATACTTTCGAGAATATCCTGTAAAAATTTCAAGGCCGCATCTCTCATCATTTTATCTCGCAAAAATCGATAGTTAAGGGAGACTTTGTCCTTGAAATGCAGCGGGAGATGTTAGCGGCTCAACATGAGTAGCTAGAAGAAGAGGAGGGATGCCTCTATGGACCAGGCATTGCCGATTAGCGGTAATTATAAACACATTTGTGTAAACAAATTACAAAACTCTAAACGCGTTTTTCTCGAAAACACGTTTTTAAAAATGGCTGACATTCTCCTGACCGCTGTAATTAACATATCGATCTGAAATTTGGAGAGCATACTCAGAAAATATGTCTTCACGGAATGACGGATCGTTTTTTCGATAGATACTTTTTTGCATTTATTATTTATGTTTTTATGCGAAAAAAACGCGAAAATTCGATTTTTTTTTAATTGCCGCCATTTTCCGAAATTTGTACTAAACGAAAAACCCATCCGTCATTCCATGACCAAAGGGTCACAGATTGATAATATGCTTTGAATTTGTGTTGCAGATCAACAAAGAGGGGGCAGTGATGTCAGCCGTTTACCTCCCGCGATTTGAGGACCTGTTTTCGCGGACCTGCAACGGCCGCCATTTTGTTTTTTTTTTTCAAAAAAAATTTTTTTTAACGTCCTGTATATCATGAATAAAAGCAAGAAAAAAACCGCACTCAAAAAGCTTTACTCGTTTCCTTTAAAAAAAATAAAATGTAAACACCTGAAATATGACACTCCAAGGACAAAGTCTCCCTTAAATCTTCAAACGCGTTTTTCTCGAAATGACATTTTTCAAACTTGCTGGCACTGTAACTCACAGAGCAATTATCCGATTGACTTGAAATTTGAACTGAGTACTCTTGAATATATTTACTCTACAATGACGTAGGATATTTTTGATTGGATGAAAATTGACGATTTGGCATTAAAAAAAACGACCACTTTATAGGCAAGAAAACAAACCTTTTTGTATAACTACGCCATTTAGTTAGATTTTGATATTTTTCGAATATCCTACGTCATTGTACAGGAAATATCGTCCAGCTTAAAGACATTTTTTCCTTTTTCGGTTTCAGCGACTCAATCGGCCGGAATCATGTCAGCAGTGGAGGAACTTTTTTTTTGCGCCTCCGAAGGCAGCGCATAAGTCGCTTGGATCTCAATATTTTTCTATGAAAAAATTATGTAATATAGGTCAAATATAGCCAAATATATTCTTAGTTTTCCGAACCATTC
Source organism: Ophion ellenae (assembly GCA_963210295.1). Classification (NCBI taxonomy): domain Eukaryota; kingdom Metazoa; phylum Arthropoda; class Insecta; order Hymenoptera; family Ichneumonidae; genus Ophion; species Ophion ellenae. The sequence continues at coordinate 30,768,889 of OY723393.1, read as the reverse complement.
AATTGAGTACTTTTCTTCCACCACCAATACTCGGATGGGTGACCGCTCAGCCGCGCACTGGCTTTCCGCCTACCGAGAAGTTCAACCGAATTTTCGAAAAAATGAAATTCTAATTGACTAACTGCAAATCAATTATTTTTTTTCGCGGAATTATAGGGCCTCGTTTTTTTTCATTGTTTGCCACTACAATATATTCGTATCCGTCCAGGTCGCAAAATCTGGCTGGCTAGCAATGCGTTCGAGGCCGGAGTATCGGCTGCGCAATTAAGCGAGGCTGTAAAAATGGTCAGGAGGACGGTCAATGGTCCGTAATTCCCGAGCATCGTTGCGTCTTCATTGTCCACAACGAACAAAAACGTCCATCCGCGTGCAAATTGCTTATCCTTCGAGATTAATTCGACTGGACGTTACGAGCTAGCCTATATATGTGTGTACGTGTGTGTGAAAACGAAACTAGGCGCATCCTCGTATCATATTGTACTCTGAGCACATCCTGCTGACGCTCGTTGTACAAACTCGCTTCGCGACTCACGCGGAATAATCTTCTCAATTGCCGCTGGATTTTCAGCGCACTGATTGATGAAAAAATCGCGTTACTCGCACGGGAAGATCGAGAGAAACACATCTTTTTTTCGCAGCGCTCAATCTCGCGAATCATCAATAATTCATAGCACTCGTGACACACCTTGGACGAGCGTCGATTTTCTTTAAGGGGGGAGATACCTCTAGCCGAGGACAAAATTTGCCGATTTTCATGATTTTTTCTCTAAAGGAAAGACTTCTTCACAATTTTTGAGACTTAGGGAATGTTTTATTACTACTTTTGGCTGTGACATGGCATTTTTTTAAATACAACTTTAAAAATGGTGGAGGTGTGTCACGGCCTTCGAAACTGCATTTTCAAAACTGACGTGACGTATGCTAAAAAAAACTAATCGACCGATTCTGATGAGGGTTTGTATAAAACTTTCTAACCTCATTGTCTAAAATGTGACCCTAAATGTTTTTGAAAATAAAAAAAAGTATTTTTTATTGCGAAATGTAGCCATTTTTTTCTGAAGGTAGTTCCTCTGCGAAAATCTCAACCAAAAGTTTACATACCATGTTCATGATTAAAAGATTGATAATTGGTTTAATTAGTAATGAATAAAATTAAAAACTACGCAATATTGACTCGGTACTAGTAGATAATACGATGGATATCATTTATTGCCGTAAAATATATGTTGTATTGTGTTTTTGATCGACCATTGCAAGTAAACTTTTTGCCGGGACTGTCCATGCTTTGCCCCAATTGTTTTTTTTTCTAGGCTTTGCCAAGCTTCGCACCAAAATTGTGAAGGCTTCTCATGGTTATATCTTGGAAACAAGATGGTGAATCATTCTCATTTTTTTTTCACATTATTCGTGATATCTTACTGTAGCTTATCCTCGTTTTTAATCAATTTCTTAATTTTAGTTTTGACGGTAGAATTAATGATGCTCTGTTTGCCCATCATAACGCATTTGTTACGTGTAAACCAAGCCAACTTTAAGTGTAAATATCTCAGGTTTGGGGCGGTCAAACTTATTCAAATTGCACAGATGTTTGGATAATGTATTAAATACCGTATATGTCAAATTTCAACCATTTCTTAATTGAACTTTTCTGTGGGGGTACTGCCTTAAAATTCAATCTTTTCGTTTTGAAGCGTACTATTTCATCGATTTTCAATATTTCTCACTTGTTCTTGGTTCATATTTTGCGTATAAATTTATGCTCTTTTTCGCCTTTTATAATAATTTTAACCTTCCTGAAATTATTTTTATCGCATGTATATGTATTAGACTAATTCAAAAGCGACAATTTTTTCTCTCGAAATTCCCTATTTGAAATTGAGTAATTAACAAACTGCGCAAAAGGTGCTCAATATGTCCTTACACAGACGATAAGAAAACAATGTTTTGCTGTGAGCTATGTGGTGTGCCCGTGTGCGAAGAACACCGCACGTGTTTGTGTTTCCAGTGCGCGAACAAAAATTTTGCGCAATAATACTGCATCTTTTTTCATTGTATTCACTTAATTACTTATATTTACTTCATTACTACGATTCTGTAATAAAAAAACATTTGCATTTGTAATAAAAAAAAACTACAAATAAACCGAAAAATATTTTCTCTGATTTTTATATTAAAAAAGCGACCTTTTCGGTAGTCAAAATAAATATACTTTTTGAAAGTAGCACATTCACTGTATTTTTTTCCTAATAGTACATGTATTCAACTATACAACCCTGAAAGAATTTAATTTTTACATGAAAATTTGTCTTAGTTATGATTTTTTAATGAAAATCGATTTTTCCTCCATTTTCGGTTACATTTATCGTTGTTAAAATTTTTATTTACAATAAATGGGCGAATAAATTATTGGATCGTGGAAAGAAATGTTGTAAAAGTAATTCAGAATTTCTTCAGATTTTTTTGACGTTTTTTTCTTAGTAAAAACATTAGCAGGACTTTTACGACCCAGTGTACAGACGACGTCCCAAAATGTAAGTGTACAGACGGAGGGTTAAATAATAATTAAAAAATATCATGTAACAGCCAAAAGTGGTAATAAAACATACCCTAAGTCTCAAAAATCAATATATATAATAAATGTAAGCGTGGTTTGTCAGTGCGTGCCGTTATAACTCCGCAACCCACCCCCGCAGCCCTATGGGGGTTATATGGCATGGTAGCCCTCCACCCCCCCATCCATGAAGGAAGGATTCGGTTTGGAACTGCAGGGATTGGGTTCGAAGATATGGGTGTCTAAATAGGGCATCGCACCCATGGACTTCTCATGGGAAGTTGGTGAAGCAGCTGGCTATCGAGTGCCGAAGTGGTCGAGACTGGCCAGAATGTTCCTGAATGTTCTAGAAGGTTCCAGAATGTTCTAGAATGTTCCAGACAGAATGTTCTAAAATGTTCCAGACATAATGTTCTAGAATGTTCGAGAATGTCGGAGAATGTTGTGTACTGTTCCATAATATTATAGAATTTTCCAGAAGGTTCGAGAATATTCTAGAATGTTTCAGAATGTTATAGAATCTTCCAGAAGGTTCAAAAACGTTCCAGATTGTTCTAGAATTTTCCCGAATGTTCTAGAATGTTCCAGAATGTTCTAAAATGATCCAGAATGTTCTATAATGATCCAGAATGTTCTAAAATGATCCAGAATGTTCTATAATGATCCAGAATGTTCTAAAATGATCCAGAATGTTCTAAAATGATCCAGAATGTTCCAGAATATTCTCAAATGTTCTAGAATGTTCTAGATTTTTTTCAGAATGTTCTGGAATGTTCTAGAATATTCCAGAATGTTCTAGAATTTCCAAAATGTTCTAGAATTTCCAGAATGTTCTAGAATTTCCAGAATGTTCTAGAATTTCCAGAATGTTCTAGAATTTCCAGAATGTTCATGAACATGGATCATGAAATCAGCCATTTTTCCTCGTCTAAAGATATCTCCCCCCTTAAGGCCCTTCGTATATTCGTGTTCTCGTGTCTATTACCGTTACATCTCTTTCTACGGGAGTTTTCATTCCCCGTAATTGTGCGCGAGCGAACGCGTCCGCAGGCTCGTCATCTCCTCGCGCAGCTCGTGCATCCTCGCCCTCGAACGAGGCGGCGGTGCAGAGTAGGGAGCGGAATAATGCGGCGGTACTTATTATTGAACGTTCCCGATCGATCGATTACAAATCGCTGTGTATCTCTCGCGAGAGTCGTCAACAACCGCGTCGCGTACACACGACACACAGTCTAGCCCTCGTAACAGCACGATGGACCGCGAACGAGCTCTTGTCTCTCGCGACAACGTCGATCGCGGTACGCGAAGAATTCATTCCTATAGAGAGAAGAATAAAAAGAGAGAAGAAGAAGGTCAGTGCCTGCGAGATGTCTGTGACGGACAGCTCAACGACCCCTCTGTCGATCGATCGATCGATCGATCCGATAAATGTGATAGGGTCCCGTGATTTCCAAATTTGACGCCCCCCAAAAAAGTATAATGTTGAAGTTTGCATCGTTGCAATGCAACGAAAAATGAAGTTGTTTTCAATGGCTCACATTTTTCTTGTCCGTTTTTGACTGTGAAAATCCCTCAAACGTATTTTACGGATTCTTATTAGTAATTCACGACATCAATTTGCAGAGAAAGGCTTTGGATAATGATGAAAATAAAGAAATGAAAAATGAACTAAAAACATCGTTGCATCCCAACGATCGGGTGAAACGAATTCTCCATTATTCTCCATTATTTTTATTAATTTATGAATTCTTCATTATTTTTTCCTTGATTTATTCGTATTATTATCTAAAATCTTTTTTTCTGCAGATTTAGGTTATACATGCCTAACATAAGGAAAAAATGTAAAAATGATTTTTTCGTAGTTTTAATGAGCTTAGAAGTTGGGCATTGCGAGAAAAAAAATTATGTTTTCGTTGCGTTGCGATGCAAACTTCAAGACGATTAAATCTAGTCTCCAAAACTAATTGTGGAATTAGTAGCAAATACGAAAGTTGCTACATATGTATGTATATCTATAAAACATGGATGTAAAAAATATAAAATAACAATTATACATTACATTAGTAATAAATGAATATATATTTAGGAATCTCTTTGGAAATATAAAAATGATTTCTTTTTTTCTTTCATCGTCACTATATTCACTGTGTCGAAAGCAATATAGATAAGTAATATAGATATATGGCTTTATTAAGCGATTTTTCTTTGCACAATTAGAGTTGGATCAATGATATTATAATTAATAATATTATTGTATAAATAATATAAATAATATTATTATCTATATTAATTTTGCAAAAATAATGCACAATCATTATTATTAGTATAATATTAATAGATTATCTAATGATAATAATCGAGTTTTATTTGCACAACTTACTTTTTAAGTTTTTTTTACAAAAAAAAAAGATGAAATAATATAAAAAAATCGCGTAGTAAAGCCTACCGAACAATCCAAGGCTCAAAAATATTGAGCGAAAACTCCTACCATGGCTTATGAAACTAAGGTCCAAATATAATATAAATTATGCTTTGTTAAACGATTTTTTTTTGCACAATTAATATTATATTAATAATATTATTATTAATACCTGTTATACATACATATGTATATATATATATATATATATATATATATATATATATATATATATATATATATATATATATATATATATATATATATATATATATATATATATATATTGCATACTCAATATAGATAACAATATTATAAATTAATTATAATATTATTAACATAATATAAATCGTGCAGAAAAAATCGCGCAATAAAGCCAACCGAACAGTCGGAGGTTCAAGAACCTAGAGCAAAAACTCCCACCGTAGCGTGACTCCCACCGAACCTAAGGTCCAGATTCTCACCAAGTTGATGCGACGAAGGGGCTTTTTATGTTTGGCCTCTTTTGCAAACACCCTCGCAAAGTTCCGTGAATAGAAAGCACGGAGATGGAAAACGTTATATCGGCGCGTCTGGCGGTGACTAAAGCGAAAAAGGAACAACGGGAATAGAGGAGAGACGCAAAAAAAGTGTTAACGTGGCTCTTCTCCGTCGTATCTTACAATAGAGACAGCGGGAGACAGAGAGAGAGAGAGAGAGAAAGCCAGACAGTCTCCGTCTGAATGAACCCACACGAACCGGATACGATCGCGTCTTGCCAGAGGGCGCGCCCTCGCCCTCACATTTGCTTTTTTTTATTGTTTATTTTTGTTTTTTTTTTTTTGCGGTAAAACTTTTTCCCAAAGCGGCTCTTCTTCCTCGAGCTTTATTGTCTACCGCGCAGTGACTTCGAGTCGCACGATGTGGAGGACAGCAGAGAAATCTTCGTGTGTACCTGGTCTCTTGACATAGGCAGAGGCACACATATATTTCATTTCGAGACGGGTCTCTCTCTCTCTCTCTCTGTCTCTCCCCCCCCCCCCTCTTTCACTCTCTCTCTCGGCAAAGCCAACTTTCGAGTCCATAAGTATGCGCGTGTAAGATTGCGCACGTGTATTCGTCTTCGCGAAACGAAACGCCCACCAATGTCTGACACCACAGAACGCACGGACATATCTACTTAAGTCGAAATTACCTTGAGACATTGAACTCAACAAAGACTTGTGAGAGAGAGAGAGAGAGAGAGAGAGAGAGAGAGAGAGAGCGAGAGAGAGAGAGAGAGAGCGAGAGAGAATGGATAGTTCGATATTAAAATTAATCATTCTGCTACCTACAAAATCTGTAGGACGATGAATTGCACATTTGTTTTTCTCTCCTCGATCGAGAATAAATCTAATGTGACCTAAAATGTGCACAGTACATACGGAGAATTCTTCTTTTTTTTTCAACTAACGCCTTAGGCTACTCTAGAGGCCGAAAAAATAGGCTTTTTGGGGATTTTATTTCAGAAAAACTACAAAATAAATCGAGATTACAAAAAAGGGTGTTTATCATACATATCAGTGACTGTAAACAATTTTTTTTTTGAAGCGATCAATTTCAAAATGGCCGCTGTGCAGCGTTTATCTCAAAACTGCATTTTTTAAGTTGGCCGGAAACATAACTCAGACAATTTTCAACCGATTCACTTGAAATGTTGAATATATCTTGAAAAATACATTGTCTATGGAAGTACGCAGGATTTTTTTTATATTGCATAGTTCATTTGTTATTAACAATTATTTGACTTTAGATTATCTGGTTTTTTAGGCAAATTCTTCACTTTCCACTTTAGAAGTGCGCCATTTGGCCAAAAATCAATATATCGAAAGAATCCTACGTACTTCTGAAGCAGTTATTATATATAATCGATAAAAATTCATTGGCTCATTATAATTGAAAAATTACAGGAACTGTTTGTCCGGCCGTGGACCCTGGAAAAACGGAGACGTCATCGCAAAAACGCTGCACAGCCGCCATTTTGAAATTAATCGCTTCAAAACAATTATTGTATGCTGTCACTGATATGTATGATAAACACCCTTTTTTGTAATTTCGATTTATTTTGTAGTTTTTCTGAAAAAAAAGTCCTCAAAAACGGCTATTTTTTCGGCCTCTAGAGTGGCCTTACCCCTTAAACTTACGCGTTGTATGAGAATAATCATGCGAAACGAGGCTACCTTTCTTTACTGCTGGATTATGCAGTCTTATCAACCAGATTCAAAATCGGAGCAAACAGCGGTCTTGAAGTTCGAATTGTTGGAGTCCGTGGGAAATTCGAAGATTTTTTCAAAGATTTTTTAATTAAAATTAAAGTTTTTATGGAAATTGGACGGGGCATTCGTATTCGGGGGGTCATGATACATTGTATATTTGCTATAATTATTGTAATTGTAATTATTTTTGCTATAAAGCAAAAATAAAGAAACCAATATTTTTTTATATCTACATTAATATTGAGGGACTTTGCTAAGTTGCCTGCCGTTTCTTTTTTTTTTTTGCAACTTATCACTCTACTCTGTGGTGGTTCTCTTCGGTATCGTATTCTCTTTGAAATGCCGCTTGATTCGTCAAGCTACGATTATTTTTTTTATTTTTGGCAGAAATTCAGAGGGGAACATCGATTTTTGCCAATTTTTCCATGCGTACCCATTTGACTCTTTTTCGGCCATTTTTCAAGTGTATTTTCCGGGAAAAGTAATTGAGATATCGGGATGAATCCAGCGGCATTCTTTTAGTCGACAAAAATCCTCTTTGGAACACTTCCTTCCTCCCTCCAATTAAATTTATGTCACTCAAATAGGATCGTCACTACGGCTGTTTGAAATTTTGGGTTTTTTTTCTCACGATTTTGAAAAAGTGGACGAACGAGTCGAAAAAAAAGTATTTTTGACTGTTCAACGATTTCAAGGGTCTATCAGATGGGAAATTCCCTGCCGATTACGAATATCACAGAGTTTCTGTCGAAAGCTCAAAATTATGCCAGCCGCACACGAAAAACCTGTTTTCACACACTTTGACCATTTTTTACAAAAATTGCGAGCTTTAAGGAAAGTTATTATTGAATTCAAGTTCGGGGGACAAAAATACATCGATATCGAATAAGAAAAAGAATAGTAAAAATCCAACATGTTTTCCTGTCTCGGCCGAAAATAAATGGCTCTACTGAATCGTCGATCATTCATTTTCGGATTGGATTTGGAACTCCGCTTGCTGCGCACTCTCTTCGTAATCGTTTCCCCTTTAAAATGTCGCTTGATTCATGGAACTCCAGTTATTTATCGATTTTTGGCAGAATTTCAAACTCGGACGACCGACTTTCGCGAATTTTTTCACACGTACCCTTGTATCTCTTTTTCGGTCATTTACAAGTACATTTTTCGGGAAAACTATTTAAAATGTCGGGCTGAATCCTACGGCATTCTTTTAGCCTACAAAAATACTTTTTAATATTCTCTCGGTAACTTTATGTCACTCGAATAGAACCGACGCTAGGGCTGTTTGAAATTAACCGATTTTTACGATCCTGGAAAAGGGGCCGAGAGAGCCGAATTTTTTTTTACCCTTTATCAAATTTTAGCAGCCTATTCAATGGGAAATTTTCCGGCGACTACGATTATTACAGAGGTTTTGTCAAAAGCTCAAAATTATCTCGATTAAGGCAGTAGTCTGCTTTACAGGCTTCAAAAAGTCGATTTGAAGATGAGGAAGGATTATTGTATGGCCCGGGGATAGCTGATTAACATCTAATTAGTGTAAGTATCCAAAAACTTATATTTTTTTGGACCGAAAACTTTAAAGCCCGTTTTCTCGAGTTTTCATTTTCACAAGTTTTAAAAAACGGTGCCGGCGATAACAAAAACAATATATGTCCGATCGAAAAAAATCAAAGTGGTCTAGCTTCAGTATTAAATTATCTTCTATTTGAACTAAAAAAGTTGGACAAAAGTACTATTTAAATTACTTGTTTTGCAAATTAAAGTGAATTTTTTTTTCTTCAAAAAAATTTGGAATTTCATCATTTCTTCGGTATTTTTTAGTTCATATAGAAAAGGAACTTATAAAAACTAAAAAAAAATTTGGTTCGACTGTTTCAGATGCATCGCACGACCTCCATCACCGGCACCGATTTACAAGTGCAGACTCCAGGCGCGCCAGAAAAATCGTTACAACTATGAAAAATTTCAATATTTTTCAATAATAAAAATTGTTTTCTAAAGCTAGAATATAATACACTATCGTCTCAAAATTTTGTTTACCGCAATCATTTCCTTCCGTTTTAAAAAAATTGCTAAAAAAACACTTTTTTCGACTTCTAAAGCAGACTACTGCCTTAAACGCGAAAAAGTATTTCCATCACAATATAGAAATGAATAGTGAATTTATTCAGGAGGTAAAAATACGTCGACATAAATGGATTAAAAAAAAAATACTAAAAATAATTTTCTTTCGCATGTCGGTCAAACATGGGTGGCTTCACGCAATCTCCGCTCGTTTCCTTTCCTTTAAGATTTCAAACTCCACTTTGTGCGCATTCGCTTCGCTATCGTTTTCTCTTTAAAATGCCGCTTGATTCATCGCTCTACAATACTTTATCGATTTTACGCAAATTTTGAAAGTCAGACCATCGACTATTGCCAATTTTTTTGTACATACGTGCACACGTACATATGCACACCCACATATTCGCTTTTGTGCCGCACTTGCCATCAAACGAGATTCCCAGCAGCCTAGGTAACTCATAGAAATAGCTGTTGACGTAGATGCGAAATATAGTCAACATATATATTTCCCTCAGTATATTGCCCGCTCGATGTCGACGGCTTGTAGCATCGAGCGGTATAATAAACTCATAATAATGAATAATATGTTCCAAGCTACGAGTTAAAATGAAGCGTAACGAAAGGCGCGCAATTAACATTTCCCACCGACGACCCTGAATTTTCACGACGGTGAGTATATGAAAAAGGAAAAACCTCCTACGCAGGGCGTATCACGGAAAAATATTTTTATCTATTTATAAAATAGAAGAATTTTTTAAAAATAAATAGAAGCATTATCTAAAAAACATAATTATTTCGTTTATTTTTAACAAATACGAGAATCGTTTTGTACGGAAAAAAAATTATTTTGTTTATGAAACAAAAACAAAAATTATTTTGTTTATGAAAAAAAAACAAAAATTATTTTGTTTATGAAAAAAAGTACAAAAATTATTTTCTTTATGAAGAAAAAAAATAGTTCTGTTATCGGAAGTATTGGAAGCGCCATTTACTGAATTAGCACTCCTAACAGTCGCATCATCGCGACTGCGAGAAAGTTTTTATTCCGGGTTCTACCGGCTAGAACTCGTGGCCGGAAAAAAGAGGAATTTTCGCGATTTTTTTATGGTTTGAAACTTTTTAAACAATTTTTGTATTTAATTTCGTCAAAACGTCCTCCACGGTCACCACTGCTCCTCAGAAGCAAAATCGTCCGAAAAAAATCAAACGCAATTAGTTTTGGGATGAAATCATCTAGTGCATGGACGAAGAACTCAATACAATGTTGACTTTTGAAAAAATGGCCGCAGTCCAAAGTGAAAGTATCGATTTTCTTTGGAACCAACGTTCTATTTTCGTTGGCAATGAAAAGCTGTGCATAAAAAAAATACCTTCGTTCAAGCACGGTTTTTTATATCTAACAGAAGTCACCGATTTAAAAAAGTAATTTTGAGAAAGGCGCGTTTAAAGTTCGCCGGTACGTGGAACCTATCTGTAACGCCCACACTTTCCCCTCTCTCAATTTAGAGCGGATCGACTCGAAATTTTCAGAGAATATTTTTGAAATTGTATATTTTGAGAATCCGTGGAAAATAAAAAATCTATATTTTTCAAAATGTCAACCAGGTGTAAACCCTTGATTTCGTAAGAGTTAATAATGAACGTTCGTTCATTATTTATTAGCACATTCGAGCCGCTACGCTTACTCTTGGATGCGGCTGATTCTTTGGATTATGGGAAAGGTTCATGCGCCGTTTAACCTGGATACGTCACTACCATAAAGAGAACCGTGAAACGGAGCGGTGCGAGAGAGGGAGGACGCACAAAGAATATAGACGAGCATAAATTGAAAGAGCACGCGCGCAGGAGCGTTTGTGGCGGCGTTGATCTCTCTCTCTCTCTCCCTCTCCCTCTCCCTCTCTCTCTCTCTCTCTCTCTCTCTCTCTCTCTCTCTCCCGCTCTCACGCTAACCGCATGTAAATCAATTACATCCGTCGATGCATCTCGGTCCGCTGGACCGACCGATGTATCAATCAAGTACTACCAGTTTTCCCCGATTCGGAACCCCTCAGGCATTATTGAGATTATCGCAATTGCTTATAGTCCGGCAGCAACGTACGTGCTCCTGTTTCGCCATTCAAGCGTGCATAATGCACATCTAGCGACTGCATTACCCCCTCAGGGGAAAATCGACAAAATATATCTCAACCGGTCGCAAGGTATATCGACGAGATTCAAATTTTTACTCGATCATTACTCGATAATGATGATGTAAGTGAACGACCACTCGAGCGGAACTCCCCCGAGCCAACGTGGAATTATCACGTGCATTTGTCAAAAGCTGTATTTCGAAATTAGGAAAATAATTAAACTTACGCTGGAAACCGCCAGGTGCTAGAGAATAAGTGACTCCAACATACGAGCACGTTCAGGATGATCGATTTGTGCCGAAGTTTCCATCCTTGGAATGCATCGAAAATTGTTTCGATTTTTTTCATTTCTTTATTTTTCTTATCTAAAATCTTTTCGTGCAGGTTTTGATTGTAGATTTTTAATAAGAATCTTTGAAAATTTTGTAGTCTAATGGGCAAAAAAAAATTCGGCGGTACGAAGAAAATATATTTTCGTATGAGATTGAAGTTTGCATCGTTGGAATCCAAATCAAATGATTATTTTTCAATTACTCGGATTTCGTGTCGCTAATTTTCGTTACGAAAATCCATTAATGATTTTTTTTATCGCTTATTTGGAGACTTATAATTTAAGTCTGCAAACAAATATATTGTTAACTAAGAATGGGGAAACGAAAATAAAAAATTCTCGTTGCAATCCAATGATGCAAAATTCAAAATCACATTTTCGTTGCAGTCCAACGATGCAAACTTCACTTCCATGGATTCGTTGGATTGACCGATGCAAAAAAGCACATACGTGAGTGCATATTTTTATTTATTTTTCAACCTGTCCAACACGATGTTCATAGACCGGATGTCGTGAAACATTGGCGAATGAAACTGCCGAATAGCGAGGTGCGGGCTAAACTTTTGGCGGTGCTTTCAACTGGAATTAATGTTCCCGGAGAACAGGAAACGAGGGGCTGGTCAACCGGGTTCATACCGAGACTCAACACTGAGGCTTTAATGGGTTAACGATCGAGCGTCGCGTGATGTTGACGCGAAGACCCACCCGCATACGTATATACGCCTGTTTATTATTGTAGCTATTCGACTGTAATGCATGTGGACCTTTTGCCTTCCCAAACTCCCCACCCTCCTACCTTCTCTCCCTCTCTCTCTTTCCCCGTCTACCCGTTCGGTAATTTCGATTTTACTAGGAATAAATAATTTTCAGTTTGTTATCATCTATTTCACGTTTCGAGGAACTGGAAGCCTGACCCAATTGTGACGTTACGTCAGCACGCAACGAAGGAAAAAGGAAAAGACCAAAAGAGGTGGACAGCGCAACAGCAATATAATTTTGACGAACAGTTACTAAGAATTTACAATTTGAATAAATGGTAAATAAATAATAAAGCCACAATTCAACATCAACACCAAGCCCAGACAGAAAAGGAAACAAAATTCACCTCGTAATTTATTTTTCACGTGAAAAATGAAAATAAAAAACGAAAGCAATATCCGCCTTTTTCTATAGTCTTCGATGGAATGCAACGAAAATTCCTTTAAAAAATTATTTCTTAATTTTCATCATTGTACAAAATATTTTTTTGCAAAGATCTCTGAATAAGCGACTGAAAAAATGATTGATGGATTTTCGTACCGAAGATCAGCTACAAGAAATTCGAGCGATTGATATAATTGTCATTGCAATCCAACGATGCAAACTTTAATCTCATGTTTTTCTTTCGCCGCCCATCAACTTCCATTTTCCATGCTGCTGAAGTTTGCATTGTTGGAACGCAACGAAAGTTCTCGATTTTTTCATTTTTGTATTTTTATTATTACCTAAAATCTTTTTTTAACAGTTTTTGGTTACAAAATGTTGAATAAGGAAGCTCAAAAATGTTTCAGTGATTTTCGTAGCCCAAATGGGCACAAAAGAAACGGTGGCAAGTAAAAAAAAAAAATTCGTTGCATTCCAACGATGAGAATCACCACCATCATTTTTCGTTATTGCTTCCTCGCGAATCGCATAATCCTGGCGGAATAACTTTGTACCATCGTTAAGTGTCAGAAATTTGGTAACGTCGTTGAGAATGAAAGATTTTTTTCTTGTTATACTTTATTTCTGCATCTCGTTTGTTCCATTTCGTTGCGAGGTTCTCACGCAAGATCGTTGATAAGAGGAATGATTCAAGAGGAGAAAAATAGCGCGTGCGTAACGGCGCGTCTCTTGGGGAAAACGCCGAGATGGGCGATACGAGCGAAATATGGTGTGGTCGCGTGTATTGCGTAATCGCGGAAACTGGATGCATCTGGTCGTGCCTTCTCCATTATTGCTGCGGCATGGGAGAGTATGCACGAAATACGCGAGAGGGACAAACTGGCGATCTGGACTGCAACGACACAGTCGGCCAGTGTAAATATCGTGGGTGTATGTGTAAATGTATACAGGGTGTCCCGGAACTAAATGCGTTCCCTGGAATGGGGGGTTGGGGGTGACATTCTGAATCGATTGATATAAGCATGTATGGGTCTCAGATCAACCCCTGAATTATTATTAATTTTTTTAATGCGGGCCAATCAGGTGCGCCCGATGAGCCGGGTACGTCGGTGAGCGATACGCGCGTGTAGGTGCGACACTCCCGCCAGGCGCCACTTATTTTCATTCCATAAGTTATGGGGTTTTGAAGTTCCCGGAAACACGTAATAAAATAGAGTATTTTTAAATATTTCTACGCCTATATTGGGGGGGGCTTTATAAAAAAACCTTCCTGAATACGATGCCGAAGAAAAATCGCAGCGGTCACTTCCCCCTACAGCCGTTGCTACAATTGTAGGTCCTTTAAATATATTTAAAAACTACGTTAAGTATCTTGGGGGGGGGGGGGGGGCACCACCCCTCCGCTCCGCAGGGAGCTCTGCCCCTTGGCCTGCCGGCGGTCGCACTCCCCGGACCGCCAGCGTGACCGCATCAGCCACCTTCCGAATACAACACACAAAAACAGAGGGGGGGGGGGGGGCATTTATAAAGGTTTCGTTTATAAATCCCCTATTCCCCACATCCAATATAGGTGTTCCGAAAATGTTCGAAAATACGCTATTTTATAACGTGTTTTCGTGAACTTCAAAACCCCATACCTTTTTATGGAAGAGTGACCACCGCAATTCATTTTCGGTATTGCATTTAGAAAGGGTTTTTTTGTAAATGCCCCCCCCCCCCCCAATATAGGCGTCGAAATATTGAAAATGCCCTATTTTATCACGTGTTTCCGCGAACTTCAAAACCCCATGACTTATGGAATTAACGGAAAGTGTTAGCCTCCCCCGACGGAATATCACTCAATATAATGGAATAAACAAGTCCACGGTGAAAAAAAAATTCCCGTCGTTTTGCGAAAAAGTCCTCAAACTGCACAATTACCATTTTTTTAACCGGGTAAAAAAAGTTATCATTTGTAGAAATGGCATGCGAAAAACCGAAGGAGATGATTTTTATCTCGAAAACCGTGGGACTTTTACTGAACTGAAATTCCAGCATATAGTAGGCCATGATCTGACCTATCGACAGCTGCAGGATTATCTATTCACAACGGGGCACCCTATATATATATATATATATATATATATATATATATATATATATATATATATATATATATATATGTATATACATGTGTATGTATCCATGTATATTTGTTTACTTGTAGGTATGTGTATATACATACATACGTAGGATTATCTATTCATAACAGGACACCCCGTATATATGTATATGTATTTATACTGCAAATTGTACAGCCGCAATCTATATATATGAGGATACACGTGCCCGATGACAAACGACCGGTTGTTCCAAGTCAAACGAAGGGTATAATTTGTCAGTGGGATTTCTAAGAATTTTTACGTTTATTTCGCGAAATTGCAACGGATTTGTATCGGCGAACAGACGTGCGATTATTTATCGCCGTGTGAACTACCCTTCTTCGCGACCCATTTTCAGGTCGTCTTTAAATAAGCGACTTTCATCACCATTGGCGTTTCTCTACTCACGTTCAGTTCAAAGTGGCCGGTTCCGGATGGTATCTAAATAGGCGGCTTTCATCAACATTGGCGTTTCCATTCACATGTGGATGGAAGGGTGCTGTTTTTCAATGGTTTAGGGTTACGAGTAGGAAGAAATTGGAAGCAATTTGGATATGATAATTTTACTTTGCTTGATTATTATGCTTCACTTGATGGGAGAAAAATAATAGGGTGTAGGCTGCATCGTTGTGACGTTGAAGTTTGCATCGTTGGAATGCAACGAAAATTGATGCTTGTGTATTTCGGAATTTTTTTTTTCGATTTAGGCTGCGAAAATCACTTAAACCCTTTTACGTATTCTTATTTGAAACTTACGACCTCAATTTGCAAAAAAAAAGGTTTTCAACAATAGTGAAAGTGAAGAAATAAAAAATGAAGGAAAAAATATCGTTGACATACGAATTGTTTTTCGATCATTTTTCCATTTCTTCATTTAGATCGTTATTCTAAGCCTTCTTCGCAAATTGAGGTCGTGAATCTCTAAAAAGAATAGGTAAAACCGGTTAAAGAATTTTCAGTCTTAAAGGGCCGGGGAAAAATGTAAACACTTGGAAAGAATTAATTTTCGTTGCATTGCAACGATGCAAACTGCACCATCATGAAAAAAAAGAGCTTCGGACAGCTTGGGGATTTAGATTGTGGAGCTCGCATTTTCCACAACTGCTCTTTATTGATGGAATTGAAGTTTGCATAGTTGGACTGCAACGATGATATATTTTCTTCGTACCGTCGATTATTTTTCTGGCACGTTTAGACTACAAAAAAGACTGAAACATTTTCGACAACCCTGCTTGAAAATCTATAACCAAAACCAGCAAAAATAGATTTTAGATAATAATAAAAATAAAGAAATCAAATGGAAAAGAATTTTCGTTGCATTCCAACGATGTAAACTTCAGCACCATATTTATTGATCTTTTTCCGAACTTTTTTCCTCTTTCCTCGAATCTTATCATCTCAAATCATTCCCGAAAGATTTTGATTGTAGGCCTCTAATGAGAATCTTTTAAAAAGTTTGTCGTAGCATTGCTCGACCAACGAAAGCTAGCAATTTGAAAAAAATCACTTTCGTTGAATTGCACCCACGCAAACTTCAATATCGTATTTATTGCTGCTGTAATTCATTATTATTGTCGCTTGCAATCGTCAATTAGAACACTCGAAATGAAAAGTCACTAAACACTGTAATTAAAATCTACGGAGGCCCCAATTATATAACTATTATCAATTAAAGTTGCCAATTAACCTGTGCGATTTTCTTCGTACGTCGAGACCCGTAGAAAAGTATGCATAATACGAAAAGTTATCAACTCCGTTGAAGAAGCTCATATATATATCATATATATATATATATATGTTGTAAATAGTCATCGCGTACAATCTGACCAGATCTGAGAATATGAATGAGAATTCTACGAATTGCTCGTCAGCCTCCACAAGATTACGAAATCAATCAGCTACAATTCGCTCTCACACACGCTACGCTCGCTGTGATATAATTAATTATTCGCGGTGCATGAATGCAAAATCGATAAATTACATCGACTTTGCTTTTCGAGAGACAGCGAACGAGAGAAAAAAATGATAAAAAACGTCAACGATAAAGCGTCACAATTAGCGATGTCAATTGCACGCCTAATCGTCATTGCAATGAATCACGCGACACCACCATCTATCGCATATATGGACCAAGAATCTCGATTATATTTCGCCCGATTAAGAGATCCATTAACGGGTCCGTCTCGGCGAGTCCGCGATAACCGATGCAACGACCACGAGACATTTCGTAAACATCGCGAACGATCACAACGTTCACAACGATGCGCGATCCGATGTCGGGAAAACCTCGGATTGTCGGCGATCACCAAAGACTTTCATTCCGTCTGTGAATTTCTATGGGCTCTGAGAGTTTCGGGCGAGCTCGGCGAACCGATAGTGATGTTATACGTAGTTGACTTCGAGTACCGCGCCGTCGAGTGTGTGTCTGTCATCGTTAGAGCATTGGCGACTAGCCAAATTTGCCTTTCTCCATTTCACAGGGTGTACTTCATCTCTGATGTACCCTATACCGTGTACTTATTTACAAGACATACTTGTATATGTGTATTTATGTGTATACACAGGGTGGTCCGAAAAGTAACGTCCAGAAGAAAAATCTTGATGCCTCGTATGAATGGTCTTGAAGTTTGCATCGTTGGAACCCAATGAAAATGCTTTTTTTATTTTTATTCCCCCATTTTTATTATTTTGTAAGATATCAAAAATGAGGATATACATTTTTATTTATTTCGTTTTCCCGTTTATATTATTTTGTAAAATTATACAACTGAGGAAACAAAAATATCAAAAAAGAATTTTCGTTGCGTTTCAACGATGCAAACTTCAACGTCGTTCGTATCAAATACTTATCCGAATCATGACGTTGAATTTCGCATCTTTGCAATGTAACGATTTAATGTTATGACGTTGAAGTTCCCATCGATGGAATGCAACGATTTTTTTCGTGTTCCATTTCGTCATGTTCATCATTATTCAAAGCGTTTTCTTGCGAATTGGGATCATAAATCTGTAATGAGTATACGGGAAAATGTTTGACAAGGAACACCATTTGATGTCCTCCTCCGATTTTGTTGAAAATTTTTTATGTGCAAGAGTATCAAAAACTACGAGACACGTATTTTTTTATCGGCGGAAAAACGGTTTCAAGGGGTGAAACGCACCCTCGAAAATAGAGGTGTTTTTCATTTTTTGTCGATAACGTTATCGATCTCATCTCCAATGAGTATAGTACACAACAAAAAAAAGCATTGTTGCAATTTGAAATTTTTTATATTTTGTACCGTTAAAACCGTTATCGACGAAAATCGAAAAACATCCACATTGTGAAGGGTGCGGTTCACCCCTCAAAACCGTTTTTCCGCCGATAAAAAATACGTGGCACTTAGTTTTTGATACTCTTCCACATAAAAAAGTTTCAAGAAAAATCGGAGGAGGACACCAAACTGATGTTCCTTGTGAGTGACTTTTCCAGCTTGAATTGGGGCAAATAAATTGAGCAATAGGAAAAAAATTGATTTTCGTTGCATTTCAACGATGCAAACGTCAACGTCGTTTAATTTAATTTTTCATTTCTCCATTTTTATCACTATCCAGAGCCTCTTTTTGCGAATTGATGCCGAAAATCTCTAATAAAAATACGTAAAAACGTTTGAGCGATTATCGCAGTCAAAATTGGCAAAAATCATTGAAGCAATTTGAAGAAATTGATTTTCGATGCATTCCAACCATGGAAACTTCGCCGGCATTCCGAATAATCCTCATGTATGTTTTACGATCTTTTTTACGTTTCGAGAAAAAAATAATTTTTTACTTTTCTCTTTTGTGTGTGTTTTTTTTCCTTGTTGTATCATTATGAAGTACACTGTTGAGCAATAAATAAATGACCAACTGACCATAAACAGAAACGCCTTAGATTCTGATCAAAAGTTTAAAAAATAGGTTTGAGAAGGTCAGTCACTAAAGTTCAGATGATTTAAAAAAAATACTTATACTAGTCTAAATCGACTGCCAATTGCTTTGGAAAACTTCTAAAAGGAACGTACATACACAAAAGAGAAAAAAAAAGTTAAAACCTCTGCTACAGGAAAACTCGGGAAAAAATGAATAAATGCTTTATTCACGATAACTAAAAAATATCGTGGAACACACATGAGCGTGATTCGGATATTTAAATCGGATACGAGACCATATCGAAGTGTACATCGTTGGAGTGCAACGAAAACTAATTCTTTCCATTTTTTGCCTATTTAGGCTGTGAAAGTCACTCAAACGTTTTTACAAAGTCTCATTAGAGATTTACGACTTCAGTTGGTGAAAAAAGGCTTCGCATGATGATAGAAATTAAGGAATGAAAAATAAAATACAAACTCGTTGCATCCCACCGATGCAAACTTCAACGTCATACGAGGCATCTAGCTTTTCCCTTTGAACATTATTTTTCGGGCCACCCTATATATATATATATATATATATATATTGAGAATTGACGCATAAATCCCACCGAATATCACGAACGACATCAAACATTTCAAATTCCAACCAATCCACCTAATTAGCGTACGCGAGGACGCGACTTCCATCGCCTATGCGACGCCTCGATCTCATGTATATAGCTATTATCCAATTACTCGTCAAACTAGCGTCGGCACCGAGTTTACGCTCGCTCGTCACTCTCCGTATCCGCAACAACGTTGCCGAGCCACCTTAATACGGGCGTTCGATCTATCATCCGGATAGAAAACATTTATTGTTGAAATTCACCGGAGTATCCACGCAAAAACGGACGGTGTGAAAAATGCACCGTAGAATGATTTTGCGCCATTTGTGACGCTGTGGCGCATTTGCACGAGGGCACAGGGAAACTGTATGGTGCTCAAGTTTGCATAATTGGAATGCAACGGAAATTCATTTCGATTTTCTTCATTTCTTTATTCTTATCATTATCCGAAATCTTTTTTGCCCGTTTTCGTCATAGATTTTTAATCAGGATTCTCGAAAAAGTTTGAAACATGTTCGTAGCCTGAACATGGTAAAGAAAAACCGGCAATAAAAAGAAAATATATTATCGTTGCAGTCCAACGATGCAAACTTCAGTACCACGAAAGTGTGGAAAACCTTTACCCATAGAAATAGCTACTTTTAAGGCCTTAGGCCACAGTAACGGGTCTAAGATCATGTGCGAATTTAACCATTTTTTTCGTATGGAAAAGTGATTTACTCATAAAATTAATTACACATCTATTTAGTATGAATATCAAGGTGTTAGAAAATATTTATATTTTTTTTCGATGTACAAAATGGCCGACTACTCGAAACTTCTCGAAACAGCTTTTTTCCAACTGGCGTGACAAATAACTTCAACAATTTTCACTCGATTTACTTCAAATTTAAAAGTTATGTTCCTAATTGCATTTCGCAGAGAAGCACGTACGGAATTTTTGATTAGTCGAAAACGTTTCATTTTAGCGCAGTTTATGAGCAGTTATAACGAAATTTTTCACTGAAAATTCATTTCTTAAGTTCAAATACCTACAACATTTGAATAAAACAATATTTTTTAAATTCCGTACGTACTTCTCTAGGTATTTTAATGTATATTGACGAGAATTTTTGTTTTATGTTCTAGGTAAAAAATCGTGGATGCTAAATGTCACGCCGCGGAGCGCCTAAAAAAAAGATAATAAAAGAAAACATTAGTAATCGGCCATTTTGTACATCGAAAAAAAAAATGTCTAACAGCTTGATATTCGTACTAAATAGATGTGTAATTAATTTTCAAGTGAATCGCTTTTTCATACGAAAAAAAAATTGTTAAATTCGCACATGATTTGATACCCGTTACTGTGGCCTAAGACCTTAAATGGCTTTTAGTTTAGTCTTCAGTAAACTGAGTCAAGATGCCGGTAAACATTCGGAAGTGGGGCTCCTGCTAGAATCAGGCAAATTTTTGTATAAATGGTTTAATATGGTTAACAAACATCATCCTTATAATTATTGTAACGGCGCATGATGTTTCCGCCCACCCCAGTGTATGACTTTATGATCATAGCCCAAATGTAGCCCAAAATTAGTCCATCCAAGCAGGGATTCACGTCCAAATTTTTAAATAATTTTTTTGAAGAAAATAATGTCGTGCGCCGTCATAATATTACTTCGTATCATCTGCTATGATCATTAAAAGAAATAAGAAAAAAAATTAGCCTGATTCTAGCAGGAGCCCCACTTCCGAATATTTACCAAGATGCCTATCGCTCGGTAGTCGGCGTTGATGCTCGGCCGCGCGGTCACCCATCCAACTATCGGCCACCGCTGGTCGACCTGGAAAATCGCCGCAGTCGCACTCTACTGCCACTGCAGTATCGGAATACAGCAACATAGTAGCATGCACTTATCCAATTATTGACAGTTATTAATAAGAATAATTACTCAAGCACAATACAGATCGCGAAACGATACAGCGATGGAATATCATAAAAATCGAACGCTTTCAAACGACATTCCTTGGAGGCTAGTAAGCTAAGCACAAGACTTGAAATCAACACGGCGATTCCAATGTCCAGACTTTTCAAGTCTCAAGCATCAACGTGTGTTCGTCGTGCGCCTGTGCCGTCGCTGACGTTTTTTTTTTTTTGCGACATTTTTTTGGCGACCGATACACCGTTTTTCTACAAACTTTCCATCCGAGAATCGGTACGCGAGCAGTGTATATGTGGGACAAGCAGACATGAATATTGGATGCGGGAGAAAACAGTTTGTCAGGAATGCAGACTCGCCGGTAAATTCCTTCTGATTAGTGGATAATTATGCAAAGCGAGCGATCAATATATCGACCAGCCACCGACAATTATCGGTAATGTAATTACAAACCTACTGACATATCGTGAAATCGCAACGGGGGAATAAAAAGTGAGCTCATGAAGAAAGTTTGCCAATTGAAGATCAATCGTTGATTACATTCGTGATTCCTCTTGATCTCGTATCTACGTGACCCAATTAGTTATGTTTGGACGTCATGTTGAAATATTGATAACGAGCAGTTGCTATGATAGAATTGGCGATTTCCGAAGCTCCTAATCTGCTACTTGAGCCGCATTTGCGGACTGGCAAAACAATCGATAGGTCGCCGTTTTCGCGATCAGATCAAATTCTCACTGTAGGGTCAGAGTGGGATCAGTGGCTTATTTTTTTCAGAGGTCTATAGCTACCTAACCGTTCACAGAATCTCAATGAAACCTTGACTAGACGTGAGGTGTGTTCAATGCCCGTGCGGAAAACTGATAGGGCATCCCTAATAAAAATAAGGGCCTTTCAGGGCTTTCCTAGTGCTTTTCCTAGTAGAGATTTCCACAATGGGCCCAGACTTGGCCATTATCGGGATAAACTTGTAGGGATTTCCACAATAGGCCGCGACTTGGCCATTATGGGGATAAACTTGTAGGCATTTCCACAATAGGCCCCGACTTGGCCATTATGGGGATAAACCTGTAGGGATTTCCACAAAAGGACCCGACTTGGCCAGTATAGGGATAAACAAGTAGGGATCTCCACAATAGGCCCAGATCTGACTATTATAGCGATAAACCAGTATAAATAGCTTAGGCTATATGGTTGATGGTATTTCAATTATTCAAATCGATTATATACATCGATCGAATAATATTATCGAACGCAAATTGGAGAAAAGCGTAAGGGCATTAGCAAATAAAAAATCAACGATGAACACAAATATGCAGAAAAACATCAGACAGTATTTATTTATCAAATTAAAGAAATTTTACATAGATACAAACAATTACTCATGGTTTCACTCATACATGGAGTAACGCTAGCGCATAAGTGTGAACAGTCCCAACCGGTTTTCTCGACATTTTTGTAGCAACTAATTTCCGCTCAATACTCATCATAGGAAAAATGATTTCTTCTGAAGACTTCGCTGATATTTCCCATTCATAAACTTTATCTGACTGTGTAGAATAAGTAAATAAATTGGTCTTTGTTTTCCAGATCTTTCCCTCAATGGAAATAGGTTCTAGTGATTCAGTAGACCCATATATTTTTTTTATTTCTACTACACATCTATTCCTTAGAATGGATTATTTTTTGTATTAATTTTGTCATGGCAGTTTGTCATAAAGACTCACATGCAAATACGCAATCACATTTCTACGCGCGCACACATACATACACATGTACTCACGCCCACACCTATGCACATGGACAATTACATAAAAACAAATACAGATATACCCTGACGCATTTAACATACACGTATATCCACTAATACGGATATTTTATCGCGCTGAAATGGTTATGATGAGGCGCCGTTGAGGCATTTTCAGGGCGCTAAAATGGTTTCGATGAGGCGCCATTGAGGCAACTTATAAGGCCCCGGTCGTTGCGCCTTTAATGGCCCTTGTTGACAAAGTGTGACCGGCCGCTAACGGCCCTCATGAGGCTTCCAGATTAAGGCACAAATAAAGTTAGGGGAATATTATTGAGGCCCGAGCACAGCCCCAACTCAATTTCCGCACGGGTGGCTTCATTTTGTCGAAAGACACTGAACGGCCTAACCCAATAGTATTGAGGTAATAACCATTTTTTGAAAAATGGCATTTGATCCACTGTGTACTTGGGGGTCTACACAGTGAAACATGCCTAATTTCACAGTCAAACAAATTTTCAAAATCAAGCAAAATTTGAAGAAAATTACCCTGATCCACTGTACACTTGAAGGTAATGGAGTGATTTTCTCTGTACAATGGGAAGTATTGTACAGTAAACTATTGAAAAATTAATTTAATAAGACAACATATCATGAGATCAATCACAATCGTTTATTGAATATTAATCAACAATGAGTACCTACCTAATGAGGTAGTACCAGTACCTGTCTAAATCACAACGCGAAAATATTCATATTATGACTTACCTCTGTGTACCTCAAAAAATTGAGTCACTGTGTACCGACGCTCTCCATTTTTCTAAAGCGGGTTTTGAGGAGTTGCTATTTCCGTTAGGTTAACAAACACAATGCTCACATACCGCAATATAGATGTACATTGCGGGAGAACAATGACTTCCAACATAACTGCGATAGGTAAAGAAGAAAAAAACATACAAACTCAGCAGGTTTTTCAACTTTTGACGCCAAAAATAATATAAAATCACCTCTCACAACCGAATTGCGCGGGAGCGACTCACAAACAGGTTCTAACCTATTGGCATCCGAGGGCGGTTCTAATCTAAAAAAGACGCACATATATACATGTCCACTTCTGAGAAACAGAAAAGGTTCAGTGTACTCACTGTTGCCACTGTTCCCACTTTGACCCTACCGCTGCTCTTTGATTTTGGTAGGTTCGCAAGACGTTGCATTTGAAATGAAAAATTCCACCAGAATATCAATTCAATCAGGAGCGATTTCTTTCGCGAGATCTACAGCTAGAGCTCTGCTTGATTCGAGATTTCCATCAGCACCAAAATCATGTCGTCCATGTCAGACATGTGCTCGAGGCAAGGTCAACAAGGACGTAGTTGCCTTTCGTGATATTGAGGTTTGCATCGTTGGAACGCAACGAAAGTTCAGTAGCCTGAACTTTCTGTAACCATTTTTGGCTACGAATATCACTCGAACGTTTTGAAAAATTGTCATCAGAAATCAAAAGGCCAAATTTGCAGAATATGGTTTTGGATGATTAAGGCCACAGTAGCGGGTATAAAATCATGTGCGAATTTAACAATTTTTTTTCGTATGAAAAAGGGATTCACTCATCAAATTAATTACACATCTATTTATTATGAATATCAAGCTGTTAGAAAATATATATTTTTTTTTCGATGTACAAAATGGCCGATTACTCGAAACTTCTCGAAACAGCTTTTTTCCAATTGGCGTGACAAATAACTTCAACAACTTTCACTCGATTTACTTCAAATTTAAAAGTTTTGTTCCTAATATCATTTCGCAGAGAAGTACGTAGGGAATTTCTGATTGATCGAAAACTTTTCGTTTTATGAGCCGTTTATGAGCAGTTATAACGAAATTTTTCACTGAAAATTCATTTCTTAATTTCAAATACCTACAACTTTTGAATAAAACAATATTTGTTAAATTCCGTACGTACTTCTCTAGGTATTCTAATGCAGATCAACGACGATTTTCTATTTTTTGTTCTAGGTAAAAAATTGGGAATGCTAAATGTCACGCCGCAGAGCGCCTAAAAAAATAACAAACTAAAATATTAGTAGTCGGCCATTTTGTACATCGAAAAAAATATATATATATTTTCTAACAGCTTAATATTCATACTAAATAGATGTGTAATTAATTTTATTTGTGAATCACTTTTTCATACGAAAAAAAAATTGTTAAATTCGCACATGACTTTATACTCGTTACTGTGGCCTAAGCCCTTAAGAAACTGGAGAAATAAAACGATGAAAAAAATTTCGCTGCATTCCAAAGATGCAAACTTCAACGTTGTTGGCTTTTGTAGTCGTTATGCGCGATATCTAATGCATCGATATACTTGCACCTTGGATATATGTGAATCGGGGGAATTGTCCTGGCAAATTTCATGCACGTGTGAGTTTCTAGCGCAGGTGTAATTGCGCCTAGCACGCAACGGCACTTTTCTATCGGCTGACTGTGGGAAAAGTTTTTCGTTGCTTTTCTTTATGCGTCGAGAGGATTCAGTTGAATATCGAGTTGCATTACTCTTGAGTGGGTCATAAACGCCAGGGCTGTTTATTCCGGAGCTAAGGGATAGAGCAAGGGACAAGGCCGAAGGGTCTCACGAGAGGCGCCTAGGAATGGACCACAAAGGATCGTTTCGTCTCCAAACTATGAAGTGACCAGTCCCGATCATCATCTTAAAGACATTTCGGCAAGAGTACGATATCCGGGTCGCCAACATTTGACGGTGAATTTAGGGTTATCGAGTCAAAATAAACAAAATATGAAGCGTGGTAAACGTTAATATTTCGCTTATTTTGCGGTCAAATGAGAATTTTTCGATAGTTATCGAAAATGACGATTTCAAATTTGAAATTTTCAAGAAACATCAGGCCAGGTAACATGGAGATTTATAGTTTCAGCAGTGTCTCAGATACCAAAAATGTATTTTAAATACCACTACCATGTTTTCCTCGCTTATAAGTGCGACTAGACAGAGAGTAAAGTAGTACTTTTAATCGCTAGGAATCAGAAGCGGGATTAAAAGTTACGGTTCATCCCTCTTCGAACTTGTAAGGCTCTAAGTTTATGTAAAATATATCGTTTAGTAATTTGGTGTAGTGATTATATGAAACAATTCTTATTGTTATAAATAAACAGTGGATATGAATAAATAAAGCATTATAATCTCGGAATTTATGTTGAAAATCATATAAATACTATGTTTAGTGTTATCGATATTGTTTAATGGTTTCATTTATATGATACCACAAAACAAACCCAAACAAAGAAAAACTTTTTAAAGCTCGCCCGGCCTATTTCCATTATTTGCTATAAAATAAACATATTGTACCCATGAGCCAACAACAATCGTTGAATTTTGGCGTATTTCCAATTACCGCTAAAAGCGCTCATAATTCCTTAAGGAAGTCGAAACGCAATTTTTTTTATTCTTTAAATTCTCATTATTTTGGTTCAAATATCAAGAATCAACGGTCAAAACTTGGCGCCCCGGACATCGTACTATCCCCGAAATTTCTATATTTGTTAAGGGGTCTGCTCACTTTAGACCCTAAAAAAAGGCTATTTTCATGATTTTTTTGATAGGTTTATATTATAGATATTGATATAAAAGTTGTTACACTTAATAAATACACTTTGGAAATACATGTAAAAAAAGAATTATTTATTTAAGTCACTATTAAGTCAAATCTCGGAGATGTATCATCCGAAACAAAAAAATCAAACGGTTTTAGATTCAGTATGTTAATGGCTATAACGCATATCATACGATTTTTTATATATGCAAAAATAACAAAATGGCGGACATTTTTTTAAAAAACAAAAAAGTGTTTTTTTTTTCACCGTTTTTTGGCAAAAAAAATTAAAATAATTTTTTTTAGAAAACCTTGTTATGCGATATAGGTATCGTTGTAAAGAATATGTAGTTAAAATTTCATAAGGATCGGTTCAGTAGCTTCGAAGATTTTATCAACAAGCCGTCGAAAAACGTTGTTGCGAGAAAAACGCTATTAAAGTTTGTTTGGGTTACATAAATACATTTTTTTATGTATGTATTTCGAAAGTGTATTTATCAAATGTAACAACTTTTATATCAATATCTATAATATAAACCTATCAACAAAAATTCATAAAAATAGCCTTTTTAGCGTCTAAAGTGAGAAAACCCCTGAAGTCCACCAATCAACTAATGTGCCGTAGAATGCTGACCACCCGGAAGGACCGTATCAATCAAAACTGTCATTGTAAAATTTCAAGATTCTAATCCTTATGATTATCATTTTTCTTTTATTATCAAAAAGATTCTGATGAATTGGGTTACAGGAGCCCAACACTCAGTATTTTTTGCAATCTTCACGGGACCTGCCACCAGCCTAAAAAGCAACCAAATTCGTCGCCTCGAAATTACGAAAAGAAAAACTTCCATCCCGTAATTCCCATAGGTTTTTTTACTAAAAAAAAAGGAATCAAGTTGGAATAGGGAGATAAGATGGTAAAGTTTGCATCGTTGTAATGCAACGAAACTTCTTTTTATTTCCCCTTCTTTCTTCATTTTTATTGTTATCTTAAATCATTCTCGATAAATTTAGGTTGTAAATCTGTAACGAGAATATTTTTTTTGAAGTTTGCCGTAGCTTTGTTCCGCCGGAAAAAAAATGGCATTTGGAAAAACATTATTTTCGTTGTATTATGAAGAACTTCAATATCATCAGATAAGTCTAGAATGGGTCCTCATCGGAGTGGGAATTCCCGACAGTCCGTCCGCTGCACTCGTGTTTATTAAATTTGCTATCAATTTATCGAAAGCCAACGCGGGAGTCAATGTTTATTGCAACCAATTAATCAATTGTGTGACCTTTTATGATAAGCGCGAAACGAGAGGATGTATCGATGATAATTTAAATAGTGGTGACCGCATTTGTTTCTGCAACGAAACACTTTTCTCGGAAACGTCACTCTGCTTCGATCAAATAATATGTATCGTAGTTTATATATAGACGCGTAACGCTTGAAAGACATGTGCCTTCGTATGAATATATTGTCAATAATAAATCGATACCCTACTACGAATATGAATCATAGGGCATAGAAAAAAAATTGTAACCGAACACTAGTGAATATTTATAACCGTAGCATTATCGACAATCAACGAAGTCACGACTCGTACGAATTCGCCGAAGATTATTAGAAGGGCAGACCAAGGCGGACGCGTTGGATTACGAGGATTAGACCGGCGATTTTTCTCGCGGGTATTCGAAAGTTCTCGAGAGAGAGAAAAAGATGGAGATAGCGAGAAGGGCGGTGGAGAGACGGAGCGAGAGGAGAGAATGCGATCTCTTATGCACTTCAGAATATACGGGATTAGCATAATTGATCGATCGTGCCAAAACGACAGAGCTAGCAATTTATTTTTGAGATTTACACACCCAAGCGAAACATGTTTATGTTTTTATAAAAAATATATGAAACAAATTCGTTATAACTGCTCATAAACTGCTCATAAAATGAAAAGTTTTCGATTAATGAGAAATTCCGTACGTACTTCTCTGCGAAATGCAATTAGGAACATAAATTTCGAATTTGAATTAAATCGAGTGAAAATTGTTGAAGTTGTGTCACGCCAAATGGAAAAAAGCTGTTTCGAGAAGTTTCGAGTAGACGGCGATTTTGTACATCGAAAAAATATATATTATATATATATATATATATATATATATATATATATATATATATATATATATATATATATTTATGTCAGCTTGATATTCATACTAAATAGATGTGTCATTAATTTTATGAGTGAATCACTTTGTCATACGGAAAAAAATTGTTAAATTCGCACATGATTTTATACCCGTCACTGTGACCTAAGGCCTTAAACATGATGGTATCATTCAATTTGTTCTAGGTGGCCAGAAAAAAAAAGATTTGTCGTTATATCCTTGGTGAGATATTGAAGAGAAAATAAAAAAAAGCATAAAAAACAAATTCTGAGAGGGAATTCTATTCCGTTCCTGAAATAAACAAATATTGGAAGCTCACCTATTGATTAAGAAACCTCTAAGAACAATGAATAGTTTAAGAGAAGAAGAAAACAGCATAATTTGATTATAAAGTTCCTAAATTATATTTTAAGAAAAAACGTATTAGTTTGCTATATTTTGAGCTTAGAAACTAAAGAATTTAGAAAAAACGTATGGTTGATAAATATTTCTTCGTTAAAATACAGATATTTGTTACTACATAAGTTGAATAAAGATACCATAAACATCATGAACTTAAAAAACGTAAATCATATTTAAATTTTATTTGACTGAATTCTCACTGTGATCAAGGTACAACGTATGCGGATCAAGGTACATCAGCAATACTATACCTTGATCAACATACTACTTTTTTTTTAATTGCGTAAAAACTATTAAAATATTCGACTATGGTTTTGTGGAATTTATATTGTGAGCCCTATTAGTTGCTCTTTACGATAAAATTTATTTCATCAGTATATGTATCATACTTTCAGTTTTATATATCATTGAACGCGAAATGTATAAAGGTACTGCAGCTTCCCCTACACTGCCGGCCAAAAGGTTCCGGATACTTCAGGTAATTGCAAAACTTTCGATCACTGAACAATTGCTAAATAATGTTAGAATAATATAGTTCGTGGCATTTATTACTTTACGAAGATATATAGCTCTGTATAGTTAATTATATTAATCTACTATAATTTTGCAATTATCCAAAGTGATCGAAAGTTTTGCAATTTTCTGAAGTGTCCGGCAACTTCTGGCCGGTGGGTTTGCAAAACAATATGCTCCGGATATGTATATAAAATTCTCCATTCTTTGTAGACTTCAACATAAATGCACACTTATATATAAGTAAACATTTATAGAATCTCATGCGACTGTCTATGGAAACTGAAAACTAAATGTAAAGAATCTTTCAAAAAACAAGCTTTTCTTTATAAACTATTGAACTGAAAAGTAAAATGTAATATTTAGTGTATGAAGTTTAATAGAAAAGCTACAGAAGAACCCCATACTTGTTCACTGATCAAAGGCGCAATACATACTTAATAAAACTTACATAAACATAGAACTTGAAAAAATGTAAATATTTTCTCAAATGCTTGAGGCTTTATTTCAAGTGTAATGACGTTTCACGCAGTATTTTTCGAGGTGAATCAGGAGTAAGATTAAAATGGCACACCCAGTAGACTTTGCATTGGAATTTGCGAAGGATATGTATATAAAATCCGACATTCTCTATAGACTTCTGCATAAATAAGATCGATATTCTATGGTAAATTGAAATGCAGACGTGATATTTATATTCGCATGCAAAATCGAAATCCGAAGGACGCCCGGAGCTCAAAAAACCAGCTAGGAGCTGTGTTATATATGTAGTTTTCATCGAATCCCTACGAAACGTAAATCTAGATTATATATATATATATATATATATATATATATATATATATTATATTACATATCATAGCTGCAAACATGGGATGAAGAATGCATTTTTCATCCCATTCTCGCATCCATGATCTATTTCCATTTGTTTGGGTTTGCTCGAGTTCCACTCGTAAATGTTTATTTTACTCACTCGAGAGTGCCGAAGAAACTTTTAAAAAACTACCGGCAGCAAATAAAGCTTGAGCAAATGGAACAAATACGATTATTTCTATGACGTTAAAGTTTGCATCGTTGGAATGCAACGGAAATTAATTTTTTTCTTCCATTTCTCACATTTTTGCCAATTTAGAGCACGGAAATTTTTCACTTTCCAAAAATTTGGCAAAAAAATCGTCAGATAATTGTTAATAACAAATGAACTATGCAATATAAAAAATATCCTACGTACTTCCATAGACAATGTATTTTTCAAGATATATTCAACATTTAAAGTGAATCGGTTGAAAATTGTCTGAGTTATGTTTCCGGCCACCTTAAAAAATGCAGTTTTGAGATAAACGCTGCACAGCCGCCATTTTTATGTTAATCGCTACGAAAAAAATATTGTATACATTTACTGATATGTATGATAGACACTCTTTTTTGTCATCTCGATATATTTTGTAGTTTTTCTGAAAAAGAATCCCCAAAAAGTCTTAAGCAATCCTCGATCTTGGTTTATCGACAAAATTATATACTTTAATATAAATGAAGAAATATGAAAATTTGAAAAGAACTTACGTTGCAGTCCAACTCCATTTATTTCCAACGAGAGTCGAATCTTCAAATTATAATTAATTTATAATGATTTTTTTTACCGAAGTTTATCAATCTATCGCTTGATTTTGTGCATACGATCCGTGACCAATGTTGTTAATGCACGAATCCACGAAGCTAGTTGAGGTGTTTGGCGAACCTACTTTTGGTGGAGTTCACGAGAGACGGAAGAAGTAAGATGGATCGAGAGGTGGCCTAGCGCCAATTGGATGTATCAACGTCCGTACGTTCACGTGGCGATGATTTTCGCTCGCCTCGCCGATATAATAAGCCCTCTCGTTGAGGCTAGCCGAGAAACTTACGTATCCTGCTAACGATCGATCCAATATTTGTCAGAGTATTGCATTTTGAGGTGTAATCAAGTATGATAAACTTCTCGACAGGCCCGAAGCTCCCTCGGGCACATTTTCCACGAGACTTTACGACGCGCACGAGCGACAAACCTCTCAGAGCCGCGGAGACTCGTTGAACAAAGTGCTAACAGGTTGAATTGCAGTGTCAACAAAACTTGTCATATATTTACACATGATTTTCTGCATTCGGTAGACATGGGGAAAAATTCATCGATGTTGCGTAACGTTTTGGCGCAGTCGTTTTTCCATGGCAGGAGTTTTCGTTTAATTTTGAGGACGAGGTGAAAAATTGTTGCAAAGATATCGGCGAAGGGGTCTAGAAGTAAAAGACATCGAGAAGGCACAGGTATGGGGTAAAAATAAAAATCGGTAAAGATCGGTAAGAGGAATCGGTAAAGATCGGTAAGAGAAATCGGTAAGATCGGTAAGAAAAATCGGTAAAAATCGGTAAAGATCAGTAGGAAAAATCGGTAAAGATCGGTAAGAAAAATCGGTAAAAATCGGTAAAGAGAGGTATGGGGTAAGAAAGGAAAGGGAAAGTGGGGGAAAGAAGGGAAAAGCAAAGATGGGTAAAGAGATCAAACGGTCGGTAAAGATCGACAAGAAAAAACGGTAAAGATCGGCAAGAAAAATCAGTAAAGATCGGCCAGACAAATCGGTAAAGATCGGCAAGAAAAATCGGTAAAGATCAGTAAGAAAAATCGGTGAAGAGAGGTATGGGGTATAAAGGACAGATCGGTAAAGAGATCCATAACGATTGGTAAAGATCGGCAAAGGTATGGGGTATGAAAATGATCGGTAAAGAATTATGTACGCGTAGGGATCCAATGTACAGCTACTGTAAAGAATAAAGGGAGCACCGTGAGGAACGTTCACGCGAATACAAATTGCCAAAAAATTCACCATTTTCTTTAAATTCTGTAAAAGATCTTCAAAATTCTTTGGGATTCGACTGGTATTATTTAGTGATCCGAGAATAGGTGCCGTAAAGCCATGTTCGCCGTCATTTCAAGCGTTGGAGAACGCTCAACGAAAATAGCAATTCGAGTGCCGGCTAGAGCGATCTGTGTATCCGGTGAGTCTTAAAAATGCTTTCGCGAAACGTTAAGCTCGTTTGGAATTCAAAAAAAAAGAGAAGCTTAACCCACGAAAATTCTTGCCATCGTTTCGCTAGTTCGAAGTTTTCGAATTCCACTCGATCTCGATGTTTTTCTTCCACAAATTGCCCAGTGGTCTCGATTTTTTTCTAAGCCTCGGAGATTCTCAGCAAATTTCGACACGTCAATTCTCCAAATCGATCCTTCATTTTTAATTCGCCTTTTGCTTATGCTGTATTGAAAAAAAAATTGGACGCAAGCGAATTTTCAAATTTTTAGAAACCAGCGCGATTGTTCGCTCGTGTATCTCGACCGCGCCGTCATTCCATACGTTATTAAGGCCGCTGAAGCAACGCTGGGAATCGTCAGCTGTGCACACGTGGATCGCAAAGTTGGCAATAATTTATCTCCGTCGACGTTGAATTTTCTAGTGTCAAACGATGAGGAAAAAACGTCGTTTTTTTTTCTCTTTTGTTATCAGAAATTATCGATACGTGATCGAAAACTAACATTATCGCACACAGACACACAGACACACGTTTACGCGTGTTACGAATATTTACGATCGAGTTGAACATGGAGTTTGAACACGCCAAGTATAAATACCTATTATGGGTGATACAGGGAGCATGTACGATGGTAAATCCACGAAGCTTTACGCGTATCGATGTCTTGGAGTGAAAAGGAAGCACGGGGTGACCGCTAGCGAACAACTTGCGCCCTTTTGCCACTAGGTCGTGTGGAAATATGAAAGTCTTGGGTGTAGTGGAGCGCGATATTACTTGCGTATATATTGCAATTCTCGAAGTTCGAGGCGGAGATGGTATAACGGGCGGCCTCGCCGCTCCCGCGGGATGATGCATCGTCGTGGGCAGCACCGGCGACCGAGAATCGATACTTTAGACACTCACGTACATTATATATATATGTATATATGTATATATATGTATATATATATATACATATACATATATGTACATACATATATATATATATATATATATATATATATATATATATATATATATATATATATATATATATATATATATATATATATATGTGTGTGTGTATGTATGTATGTATGTATGTATGTATATATGCACCGGTGAAAAGTTTGCGAAAAAAGTTCTAAAAAGTTCCGGAACGATTTTTAATGCCATTTCGCCGATAGTTGACATAAATTAATTGAATAAACGGAATTTTGAAGGAAAGGAATTCACCTACATTCTGTTTTTTTTTAAATTTTTTACTATTTTTTTACGACTAGTAGCCTTTTTCGAAAACGACCATTTTTCGCCTTTTTTGTTCCTTTTCTGGTGGACGCGGTTTACAGACAAAATTTTTGTTACGCATTTCTTTGACCGGAATCGAAAAGGGGGAAGCTTAAGCTTCAATTTTTTATTTATTTTTAAAGCTACGTACGATTATTTTTTCTAAAGATATTTTGATTAAAAAACAAGAGACAATTTGAAAAATAACGTGTAACGCGAAAAATCGGTGAAAAATCAGATGATTGAATTACCGTAACTCGAGAACTAAGGGGTTCTCGATAGGTCAGATCATGTTCTACGATATGCTGCAATTTCAGTTTAGTAAAAGTTTCACAGTTTTCGAAATTTTGAGTTTGTTGATGTTATTTTTTTTGGTTAAATCATCAGTTTTTGGTTCCCCGCATGACATTTCTACAAATGACATGAATCATCAATAACTAAGCAACTTTTTAAAGTAATTGACAAGATTCGCGTAATACATTTTTCTACATCGCTGGCTATCAAAGTCAGAAGTTCTAATTGGTTTGTATGAAAATTCTGCATAATGTATTTTTTCATAAAGTTTCCTTGACATTTAAGGTTGGAAAGAAGACTTTTCTAGATAAAACAAATGACCCAGAGTTTTTTTTTAAGTCAGGTAAAAAAAGTTATCATTTGTAGAAATGGCATGTGAAAAACCACAAGCAAATGATTTTTATCTCGAAAACCGTGGGATTTTTACTAAACTAAAATTCTAGCATATAGTGGAACGTGGTCGTGCTCATTGATGTCTATGTCTGCAAGGTATCAAAAAGATCTTATCTGACGGACTGCCTGCGATAAGCGAATTAAAGAACAAAAAAAACTTTAATTAGCAAGAACATCGATACGGAAACACGCGTATCTCGCCGGGCGGGGGGGGGGGGGGGGGGGTGACCCAGCTGGGATCTCGGCATGCACAAAATTCCAATATATTACACTAGAATATCAATTTTCCTTATCTCGATGAATAATCGCACCGTTGGGTTATACGTACTCTGTAATCCAAACCGATTTTTATCTCGCGCCGGTGTTCCGACGTCGCGATTATTTTCTATTATCACCGTGAGACCGTGGGTAATTTGAATTTGGAATTATGTCTTTCGCGGAAGGTAAAAAGTTTACGATGGATCATGAGGTAAAAAAGACGTGTGAAAACAAAGAATTTTTGACGAGAGATTGTGGGAGGCGAATTTGAGAAGGTGAGTGAGTATGCCAGAGTGAAGCTTAATGAAATTTCGTTTCGATTGTGGATACTGATCTACATATTTGTATTTATTTATTAATGTGTATATATATATATATATATATATATATATATATATATATATATATATATATATATATATATATATATATATTTCAGTGGCATATAAATTATGAAGAAAAAAAATAAAGAAGAAACCGATGATATAGAAGTTTGCATAGTTGGAATGCAATGGGAATGATTATTTTTCCAATTTTTCGAATTTTTTTGCTAAATATTCATCCCATAACCCTCAATCAGTTTTTAGATAATTCTTTAGATATGTGACTTTTCCGAAAAAAAATGTTTTGCTATTTTCTCATCGACTGGGTTATAATTGATGATATTCAGTCGGGGAAGTTGAAACTTTTCAGCAACAAATTTTTTACTAGCAAAAAATCGTCAAAAATAATTACGAATTTTTCAAAAACCCAAACAAACCCAATATAGGCGTTGAAATGTTCCAAAATGCCCTATTTTATCACGTGTTACCGCGAACTTGAAAACCCCATAACTTTTTTATGGAAAGGGGGTGAATTTCAGCTTCCCCCGACTGAATATTATCATTTATAACTCAATAACTAAGAAAATAGCAAAAAAAATGTTATGCTCATTTTTCGGAAAAGTCCCTTATCTAAAGAATTACCCTGAGGAAGTTATGGGCGTTTATGGATGGGTACCACGAACCGGCGAACTTTAAACACGTTTTTCTCCAAATAACTGTTTCAAAATCAGTGACGACGATATCTAAAAAATCACTGCATCGATCAACTTTAGATTTTACAAGCTTCTTTTATGTATCTAAAAGCAGTGCTTGAACACAGATTTTTTTTCGATGCATAATTTTTTTCATCAACCAAAATGAAGGGTTTTTTTCCACCGAAAATCGATATTTTCACTTTGGACCGCGGCCGTTTTTTCAAAAATCAATATTTTATTAAATCGTCCGTCTAAGCACTCGAAAATGGCGCTCAAAAACTAGATGTCTTCGATTTTTTTAAATTTCGAGTCAAAGACGTTGTTCAAACAGTGCTCTGCACAAACCATTGTGTCTACCGCATTTCTTAATATTCTTCAATACAAAAATTGTGAAAAAAATACTTAAAACCATACTCTTTCACGTATTTATAATAATAATAATAATAATTATAATTATAAATAGCAATATAGTAAAGATCCGATTATAATAAATCTTATAACAATGAATAGTAATATAGTAATAGTAGAATTATTATATTATATATTATATAATATATAATAGTAGTATTAGTAGTTTATACCATCTGTACAGCTTTCGATTTTTTTTACAAAACCCTCCTTCTCTTCATCTTTATCTCTATAAGCTAATCAATTAAAATCAAAGTTAAAAATGAAAATTAGAATAACAATATTTTACCCTAAGCACCGTACGCCGCTTTGTGCTTTTTATCCCTCTACCTCTTGGTCGTCATCGGTTCTCGCCCTTTTTAATTTCGCGAACGCCCTTAAGTACTCGCAGATTACCGACACCGGTTCTCCTCTTTGCGTGTCTTTCGTCCAATGCTCTAACTCCTCGCCCTCCCTCCCTCCTATATTATATATAATATATAATATAATAATATATTATATATTATATTGTAGATTATATATTATATATTATATTATATATTATATATTATATTATATTATATTTTATATATTATTATAGAATATATTTCTCTTTCGTAATTTCCAATTAAAACATTTTGTAATCTCTCCTAGGGAGTTTGAAAAATCGGGAGAAAAAACGATCCCGCAGCTTCAAACGGGCCCGATTGTTGAAATTTCCGCAGCATCCCGAAGTTTCGGCGAACGATCAAGAGAATGGATTTCGGGCGATTCCAGAAAGGACTCGGCGAACGGTTTGGAAAACGCCGGCTCGCGGGAGATCGCGAGGATTCGGTTATAGTCGCGGGAGACGTCATTTATGGCAAAACTCGGTTGCGTGTACGTGTGTATACGCGCGAGTGTTAC
This sequence comes from Ophion ellenae, assembly GCA_963210295.1. Classification (NCBI taxonomy): domain Eukaryota; kingdom Metazoa; phylum Arthropoda; class Insecta; order Hymenoptera; family Ichneumonidae; genus Ophion; species Ophion ellenae. The sequence continues at coordinate 30,731,460 of OY723393.1, read as the reverse complement.
ACACGCACGGTGAAAAGGGCAAGTGCGTGTTCGCTGCAGCCGGTGGCAAGATTCGAAGCTCCGCGCCGTATAACACGGTAAAGCGGAGCGAAGGCTGCTTCAGTCTACCGCGAGCCTGCACCGTAGCACGTTCCGTGCATTATATCGCAATAAGGATAGGCATCGCCGTTCCCCGCAGATTCAACGCTCGGCCGATAAATAACCAAAAACTCAAATAAAATTAAAAAAAAAAAACAATTTCAAACGTCAAATATAAAAATCGTGCGCGGACAATTTTCGCAAAAAAAAATCGTCGCAAGTATAGCGCGAATTTCGAGCAGTTTTCGGGAGCCAGGCGGACTAAGTGTTTTTTTTGGTTGGTCCTTGAAATTGAGGAGGAAACAAAAAGGTTTCGTTCGATGAGTGACTGCGAGGAGAAAAATGCGACGACCCTGCAGTGAATGAGTGCGAAAGGGCGAAGAAAAAGATCTGTCAACGGAACAAAAAAATATGACGCCGATCGCGATTAACGCGCCAGTTATGTGGCAATACTGGATCCTGATGCTCTGTGCAACAGGTAAAAATGATATTTCCGGCGAATCTCATCTTGAGTGGGCGGGGGCGGAAGAGGTGTGAGGAACGAGGAGCTGGGCGTTTAATTAATCCATTTCTGCTCCGGGAGATAATTCGAGTCGTCAAGTCGATAATACCCTACGGAGACCACCCGTACAGAGTGTGTGTGAGAGAGAGAGAGAGAGAGAGAGAGAGAGAGAGAGAGAGAGAAATCTATTTTCGAGCCATGCTAATCGAGCAACTGAGCCATCTGTGTATAGCTATACAGAACGCCGGTTGTGCGTCAGGATATGTAGACTGAGGTAACACCGCTCTGACTGCCGGCGTTCTAAAAGTGTCAGGTAGCGCGATAAATTCGCCCGGCTTGATAGAGGCTTAAAAGATTTATCGAATTCCTGAATATATATATATATATATATATATATATATATATACAGGGTGTTAGGAAGGTCGATGCAAAGCCTTAAGGGGATGATAGGTCACCTCGTTAGGAACATATCTAACCTAGGTTACCTTAGTCCGAAGTCTAAGGATTTCGAGTTATCTTGGTATGTATGATTTTCGGAAAATTTTCCAAAACTAGGTACTAACTCGTTCATAATGTTCAAACAGACAATAATTGGTGTCCAAAAACTTTTTTGCGTCTTAGCTTCATGTGTATTCCATGGACGGAGCCGGCTTGAAATTCCGAACTTTGAATGATCAGAACGCTCAAAACTCCGAAAATATACTACCCCCAAAGAGCAAAACTCCGAAAGAATTTTACCCGAAAGACCAAAACTCCGGAGATCTGAACGGGGCCGGGTTGAAATTCCGAACGTTGAATGATCAGAACGCTCGAAACTCCGAAAATATATAATATAAGAATTTTACACGAAAGACCAAAACGCCGAAAATCTGAACACCGTCAAAATAATTCGGCGATGGAAGTTTTAGAAGTTTCAAAATTTTCAATAAATCGACGGATCATTTCAAGAATTTTTTACTATTAAGAAGTGATTTTACGTCAATTTTGAAATTTGTCTAGACAATGTTATACGTTCTACATCATTTACAGTCGACTGTGTAGACTTTCGCTGGCATGATCTGAGGGCCGGGATATATATATATATATATATATATATATATCTGAATCAAAGCTTCCGTACTACCGGCGTACCCCGTGTCCTCGAACATCTCATTACGAGAAAAACGCGCTACCGAATCGACCACACATAGTGAGCAACGTAATCCCCATTCATATCGGCGACTGTACGAAAAGTGAGCATGTGTGTTCACGGATGTTCCCCAGCGATTTGGGCCCCACTCCGCAACTGGATTAACGCTAATTTCATTCCCTAATTCAGTGCATAAATGTAAAAAAAATAACGATTATGATATCTCGCACATTCTTAATTGGCATTAATATTGGAAACCTTGACGTGGATTAGTGATATTTATTTTTGACGTTAAGACGCGCTGAGTAGAAAAATAATTTGGTGCGTTTTTTTTTATCGGCTTAAAAGATGTATAAATATCAGCAGAATGATATACGAAAGGAATTATGCGCGAAGAATTTGAAAAGTGTTTAGAGCTCACTTTCCGAAGCACCTCCGAGCGCTCCGAAACGCGCGAGACGGCCCAAACGGTGAAGGTAGCAATTTGGAGTCGATTAGTCCAGTCGTTGTACTGTCTAACAACTGAAGATCTACTGTCAAAATGCAATACATCCGGTTGACTTGAAATTTCAACTGTAGCTTCTTAAATAGATTCTCTAAACAAGTGGGTACATACCATTTTTATTGTTCATCACCAATTCTGGCTCTTATAATCAAATTAAGATCGATTTTATAGCGAACAATCAAGATGTATTTAAAATTATGCCATTTTGCGAGAAAAAAACCATATTTTGATAATTTTGTGTGCCTTCTAGCAATAGTAATGGAAATGATGAAGTGAAGAAAAAACAATTGTTCTAGGTGCTGATTGATAAAAGTTCTGCGTCCTCCCGCAGAGCGCCCAAAATAAACGCTCTTAATGTAGCTACGACTGAGCTGCCATTTTGTATTTAGTTTCATGCATTTTTTTCTTGTATACTCAAACGCATGTAGAATAAACCCTCTAAGCCTCTGTCTGATTGCTATATTAATATTAGCTTAAAAAAATCATAAAAGTATTGCTCTGATCCTGCTACGTACAATGTATGCACATGTATATAGGTACATACATATGTACAGAGGCGTGGAATGACCTCAATCAAACACGTCCATTTAAGAGAAAGTCAAATGAAAAAATTGGATGATGTTGAAGTTTGCATCGTTGCGACGCAACGAAAATGTATTCATTTTAATTGTTCATTTTTTTCGTCGTTTGAGCTATGAAAATCCGCCACACGTTTTTACGTGGTCTCATCGCACATTCATGACCGCAATTTGCAAGGAAAAGGCTTTGGACAATGATAAAAATTGAGAAATAAAAAATGAACGAAAAAAATTAGGGATATTTATTTTTTCTTTCTTCTTAAAATTAAAAAAAAAAACATTTCATCTGTGAGGGTCAACCAAACAATTTAATCGAGAAAAAACATTCCATTGAGATGAAATTAATTCTATTGTCGATTAGGTTTTCTCACCAAGCGACAGGAAGTAGGGGTGCTAAATTCGAACTTGTGAGCGAATGCGGGACTGCAGTCGGGCAAACCATTATTCATATACAGGGTGTTCCTCTTATCTCGGCCGCCCGAAATAACTCGGTAATTATTGACGTCACAAACAAATGTTCCAGACAAAAGTTGTACGGTGTGAAGGTGGCCATCAAATGCGACAATTTTTTTATTTCGGTGGAGGCGCTGGAGCACAGTGAAGGTCATCTCGACTTTTTTCAATGGAATGGCACATTTTTTGTCAAAGTCGTTCAAAGTCATTCAAGGACACCTATTAAAATGAGACAAATCTAAATATCTCGGATCACTACCTAAATATTGGGTAGTGATCCGAGATATTTAGATTTGTATCATCGATACTGACCTTGAATGACCTTGAACGACTTTTACCCCCTAATGATGTTTATGCGGCTTAAGGTGTTCCACAAGATGGTTGAAAAAACATGTACCATTCCATTTGAAAAAGTGGAGGTGACCTTCACTGTGCGTCAGCGCCTCCACCGAAATAAAAGAAAAAATTGGTCGCATTTGATGGCCCCCTTTACACCGTACAACTTTTGTCTGGAATATTTTTTTGTGACGTCGATAATTACCAAGTTATTTCGGATGGCAGAGATAAGAGGGACGCCCTGTATATACAGGGTATTTTGTTACGAATGGATAATCCTGCAACTGTCGATAGGTCAGATCATGTCGTACTTTATCCCGGAATTCTAGTAAAAGTCCCTCGGTTTTCGAGATAAAAATCATCTGGCTTGGGTTTTTCGCATGCCATTTCTAAAAATGATAACCTTTTTTCACCTGATAAAAAAAATACTCTTGGTTATTTGGTTTATCTAGAAATGTCTTTTTTTTTAACCTTAAATGTTAAGGAAACTTTATGAAAAGAAGATCTTATGCAGAATTTTCATACAAATTTGTATGAAAATTCGGCATAAAATGAAATACTACATAAGATGAATTTGTACGAAAATTCTACATAAGATCGTTTTTCATAAAGTTTCCTTAACATTTAAGGTTAAAAAGCAGATTTTTCTAGATAAAACAAATAACCAAGAGTATTTTTTTTTTATCGGGTGAAAAAAGTTATCATTTGTAGAAATGGTATGCGAAAAACCAAAAGCAGATAATTTTTGTTAAAAAAAATAACATAAAGCCCCAAATCTCGAAAACCGTGGGACTTTTACTAAACTGAAATTCCAGCATATAGTAGGGCATGACCTGACCTATCGACAGTTGTAGAATTATCCATTCATAACACCCTGTGTATATATATATATATATATATATATATATATATATATATATATATATATGTGGAAAAATATCGTTTTCTTCTTACGTCAAACTGTTCGATAAATCGCCTACGGAAATGGGCCCCATTTTTCGCGAGTTTGCACACACACACGCACACATACATATATATTTATATGTATGTAAAACTTGGTGAAAAATACCGCCTGTTTCCGCATGCCATTTATCAAACGGTTCGAGGTAAAAAGAGACCGATATATTTCTTTCCCATTCCCATGGCATACATATGCTGATTACAGTACACGCACAATAGCAATTTC